>JAECUM010009739.1:0-84872 GCA_016617855.1 Megalonaias nervosa | reverse complement strand
TTTTAACCATATATTCAATTTAAAAAAAAAAAAAAAACAGCATCTCAAGTCCAATTTTATGAACGTTTTAACACTTCTTTATTTTATTTACAGAAGTGGTAGCTGTATCTGTTTTTAAAGTTTAGTTTTATTTTTAAAAAAAATCAGCTAATTACTCTTCAAAAGACTATTGCGGCTTCATGCTATAAATCTCTTTAATACATCAAAGAATAATGTTTTAAATACACATAAGGACCATTATAGTGATGTGATTATGATTTTTAACGTAGCTTTAACAATTTTTCAGTCATATCGCTACGATGTCTGCAGTGTGACAGTTTATAATGATGTCTAGCACTGGGGCATCATGCCGCAGACATGTAGCATGATGTCCCACCCAGTCACATTATCCTGACACCAGGCCGACCAGTCCTAACACTAACCTCTTAATGCCGAGCGCCAAGCAAGGCAGCTGTTAGTACCATTTTTGTAAGTCTTTGGTATGACTCGACCGGGGATCGAACCCACGACCTCCCGCATCCGAGGCGGACGCTCTAACCACTAGGCCACTGGAGCGGTCAGGACCATTATAGTAAATTGTTTTATTCATCTCCCTACTACAGAAGTCATAAATTGAAAAGGAATTGGTTGATTCCGAGATAAATAAAATTAAATTTTAAAAAAAAAAAGTATGTATCACAGTATACATAACCATTGCGAAAATATCCACCGATTCTTGTTTTACCTTAAATTGTGGTATCTTAATATGTTTCATTTTTAACACCAGGATCAATTATGTTTTCTAAGTTTAATTAGTTTTTGTTACCATCTTCTCTGTCCATTTTTAGGTTAGGAGCTATCACAAAGAATAAAAAATATTTCGGTTTTAACTTGAATTATCAGCGATGAGTGCTTAGCAAAGGGTATCGCTTACTACAGTTAACTCTTTAGGGTCTAAAACAAAGGAACGCATGTTGGGAAACCAATGTTAAAAGAATATTTGGTGTCTTAATTCTTCTAAATAATGACAGACTGAAGAAGTGACGGGAAGATGTATTAACGCAAAAGGTGGTTTATATACAGCTCTTACATCTCGATGTATGGTCCTAATAAAAATATCAGTACAGGAAACAGTTATGATACAGCACTAACGCACGCACGAACATAAACATCCAAGAAAGTGCGTTAGACTTCTAATTCATGCCATTTAGACGAAGTCTTGTGTTGCATTTCGTTACTAGAAAGGAAGTCATAAGTGAGAACCAATACCTTTCATGCAGAATTTCATTTTATAGACATATTTTATAATAGATTCGCATGGTTTCATATTACTACCCTGCAAACACACACATAAGATTTTACCCGGAAAAAAATGAACACCCACCTTTTTCTAGTGTCAGCAATGTTTTAACTAATGTTATTTAGTAAAGCTAACTTGTAATGATGACAAAATCTTCTGTATTTACCGAGCTTGGATATAGAAACAGTAATATTCATTTTACCGTTTCCAGGAAAGACCTACAGTATAGCTGCCTCAGTTCATCCAATCAAATTACTCCATCTCCCCATAACTCAATATGGCCCAAATAAGGCGAGCAATACATGAGTTAAGGATAAATAACAATTAATTATCCTTAAAGATATTTTATCAATAATGTCTCTTAAACACTAGTTAAAAATTAAGGATCACACTTTTCCTTCACACAATATCTTACAAACGGTCGTCAGTAAAAACTAAGTTTTAACTCTATAATGATACCTAAAATATTTGATTCACGGTTTCCGAAATAGCGAATGGAATTTGCTATTTAAAGTGATTCTCTCTCTCTCTCTCTCTCTCTCTCTCTCTCTCTCTCTCTCTCTCTCTCATATAAATGTAACAGGCATTTCTACTGAGATAGCTGAAACATCTTTTATGAAAATCTAACTTTCACTATAGTATGAAAGTAAGCCAACAGTATGTCTTTAAATACATTTACTTTTAAATTTCACATAACAACATAAGGAACCCACCGCTTAAATTGTTCGGGAGGAGGGAGCCTTGCTAATTCTTTAAAAAAAAACAAACACGGCTTTCAATGAGCTTGAAAATGTATTTGGTTTATATCAGAATAAACCCCTATTATATCCATTATATCACTTGAATAAAGAAAACTTATGAGGTACAAAAATATTAACGTTATCGAAGGAAAATGTCGTGCTCATACCAAGAAACAAACAAAAAAGTAAATAAATGGTGGGCACATAAGTTTATTGAATGGGAATTGCTTATCATTCAAGAAAGGTTTCTATATAATCGTGACGAAAGAACGTATTTTCAGTACAATACGATTTCACACTATTTCGTATTTTAACTTTCAAGTGTATCAATATTACCAACATAATATTATTAGGACAGATTTTTTGAGTATAAGTATTAAGACTGAATTTTTTTCTAAATCGTATTAAAAGTAATTTCTCATTAAATTATATTGAAAGTAAATTTCCACTAAAATATATTGAGATTAATTTTATCTATTTCTGTACTACAACTGCATACGATTTTAATAAAGATCACGCTTTGATGAGCAAGTGCAAAAATGACCCATAAAATACAATTCTCTTGTATCCAAAGGTAAGCAAATTTTGGACTTGGTGAGAAGCTGCTGAACAAGCAATTTGTTAGATCCCTAATGGATGAGTAAGCTAGATGATTCATGCGTTTCCCGTGGGAAAGGACGAGAGCCTGTTCTGATTCGAAATGAACGAACACAATTATCTAGATAAATTTCCATAATTGGTCGTGAGGACATTTTCAAAACTGCGTATAAACTGAGAGCAAGCTTGCGCAAAATCAGTCGTTCATTGAACAATCAGAAGACTCTGTCTTTCCTTACAGATAAGAATCGTCTATATTCGTAAATTCTTTAAAATATAGGAACTTTTTAATGTTAGAGATTTTTGCGGTAAAGTTCATACCTTTTTAACATTCTTGTGAGTTCTTTCTATTTTATATTATAATATAATGGAATGTTTAATTGTTTCAAAAAATTTATATTCATTTGTTTTTATGGTATGTATTATTGGAAAAGACGAATTCGCTACCAACTTCATGTTTAGATTTAATTTGGAAATAAAAGATTCTTTAAGTAATAAAGAATAATGTTTTAGTAACCTATTCAAAATTAGTATTCTATTTTAAGTTTAGTAAAATACATTTCCTGAAAACGATTGTTGCACTATATCGCAACTATTGAATTTTATACGCTTTGGCTATCATGAATTTTAGTCGAGATCTAATTATCTGTATTATATTCTAAAAGGCAGAAATTATGCAAATGTAGGAAGTTGGAAAGCTCGAAGGAAAATTATAACTTTATATGTATTTCGTGTATTCTAAATATAAAGGCTTTTATAAGATGTATCTCTAGAATGTAGCATTATATATCTATATATCAATTATTCAAATAAAAGTCTTTCAATGAATAGTCAGAAGACTGTCTTTCCTTACAGTCGATTCCGTCGTACCTCCGTATTGCCAAGTTCCCCAAAGAATGTAACTCTGTTTCTACACGGTTATGAATGACACCTCTATCTTTAAGAGAGACCGAACGATCCTCTCTCTCTCTCTCTCTCTCTCTCTCTCTAATCATGGGCAAAGACATCTCTTAAAGTTACGAATATTTCCTTCTCATAGCAGGGAATGAGTAGAAGGTTATGATAACAACAACTTTTTTTCATAACAATATCACCAGCAGCTATTATAGAATACCTACACATTTGGAAATCAATTTTAGTACATCCCGCGCAATATATCGTAAAATGTTTACACTTCAGTCTAATTTCAAATGTAGCAAATCATTAATTTTGCAGCTCAGAGAGAGAGAGAGAGAGAGAGAGAGAGAGAGAGAGAGAGATTGCTTTGCCGCCGAACTTCTGTATTGAAATTTAAATCCAAACAAAGTAAGAAAGAC
Organism: Megalonaias nervosa; assembly: GCA_016617855.1. Taxonomy (NCBI): domain Eukaryota; kingdom Metazoa; phylum Mollusca; class Bivalvia; order Unionida; family Unionidae; genus Megalonaias; species Megalonaias nervosa. The sequence goes on along the minus strand of JAECUM010009739.1, from coordinate 80,940 downwards.
TCCTTTAGTCATGTAAGGATTCAAGGCATGGTTAGATATGCCCCATGTTTGCACATAACTATACCCTGTGTTTAATTCCCAACAAACATTCCACAACTAAATCATCTAAACTTCCAAACAGTTAAAATTAATTTCAACTTCATAGTTTCAAACATATGGTCTGCTGAATTATATTTTTTTAACGAGCAGCAGGGACTTAGGTGGGAGGACTTACAATTTGTCTATTAAAATTACCGAGGAATCAAATACGTTTAACAAATCTGACGATAAAACTGACAAACAGTTGTAGCATAAATGAAGACGTATTTGAGAGAGCAGCAGCTATTTTGACTGTGACCCAATTTAGAAGTATTATCATTACGTTATGTATAGTGTTAATGAGATCGCTGGGTCACAATAAGAGAAACGCATGCTGACATATTTCATTCTTGCGACTGTCCAAGTGGAAAATAAAGAGAAGAAAACTGATCAGTGCTCCAATATTGATTAGAATTTTCTTGTTAAAATATACTCAGATGAATATTAAAAATATAGTCAGCATTTTAGAAAGAGACCGATTGTTTGAATTCCTCATTTTATGCTTACATTATCACTTTAACTTCAATGCATCAATAATTTCTTGCATTCACGTTAAACACAAAAATATAGTTCCAATGAACTATAAATGAATGAGATTTCTGTTTAAATTTGAATGTATTTAATTACCGTGTGTCTGTAAAAATTGCTCTGAAATTTTATTGTAAGTACAGTTTCTCACCCATGTGATAGAGAAATCCAACTGTTTTTCTAACCTCACTGTTTTTATCTCAGTATGGATGTCTCAGTCGTGATGTACAAGCAATAGGAACATCTTTTTAAAAGTAAAAGCCATACGGGTCATATAGGCGCTCAGTACCGAACATTTCAGTAATTGGTGTCATTTTTTAAAATTTAATTTTATATCTATTTAAATGGCAATTATGCACTTTATTCGGATCCTCACACATCTATATTCCTTTGGAAGGTCATTAATTTACACGCCCCGAGAAGTACATACGGCAAAATCAATGTTAAAGTATGAGGATATTTTTGGAGGAGATCTACCTAAAGGTATGATCCAGTACCATCCCGGTTGAAGGTCGCGCTGTGATATCACAATGAAAGTTACGCATATTGATAAAAACAAATTCGTACTCCTCTATCGTGTAACGAGTAGACTATACGTGATCTTCTCTTGATCGAGTTTAGTACCTGGCCACCATTGTAAAAGTCCACAGAGTTCGATAATTTTCATCTGGATGTTTCTTGATGACAGTTAAGGTGCAGAGCATTCAATAATCAGGCCTGAATTGACTTTGGTTAAACAAAATTAATTAGTATTAAATTTTAAGACCGCAATTTATATTTAATTTGAGTCATTGCAGATACATGCATACAAAACGGGATTACCCATTAAGCTCATTAATCAAGTGCTTGGGGCACCAGCCCAACAAGGGCACAAGACAAAAATTCAAATTAACTGTTGATGATAAAATTGAGTAAATTAGATATGACCATTACGACCTGCATGCACGAATATCTTGATTATGTTTTTTTTTTAATAGTTTTTAATATTGTTGTTTTGAGTTTCACATTTTGTAGGAGAGGGGGTGTCACCATAATATTTCCAGTGCTTGGAAGGCCTTAATCAGGCACTGCATTCATACATGACCTATCTGACTTGTACTTTAACCCTGGCTATGTACATGTACATGGTGAGGGCTGCACAATCTTTTTAGTACAACGCCAAATGCCTCGTTCATTTTTTAAGAGTATACATTAAATTTTTTTAAAAGAATGTGTTAATAAAATGGGGATATATAATAAACACATAAATAAATAAACCACATAAGTGTTTTGTTCCGAGTCGGGGAAAAAACTCATTTTATATGGTGTAGAAACATGGTCTGCGTCTGACGGCCTTGACATTCCTATCCCGTATCAAACTCTTTCTTTCCGTCCGATTGGAACAAAATACATATGTAGTTTGGTCTATATATCCATTGAAACATTTTAATGTCCCAACAAGAAAGTATCAACGGGTGAAAAAGACTTTACTTTCCAAATTTCCATTTAAAAACGTATTAGCCACATTCATAAAGAATCCGACTTACTTTTCATTAAAGAAATTAAATCAATGCTTACTTCAATAATGTCGTGACTTGGATGTGGATTATGTTCTATTTTCTAAATGATCGGATATCGCTAGATTGCACTGCCACTCATCACATTATGAATCAAAAATAATTTTTAATGTGACGTTTGCAGAGTGCCCGAAGTAGGGAAGGCCAAGCAGTAAAGATTAAATTGATCTGAATATTTTCATTCAAACGATCTTTCTTCTAAACACAAGAATCGTGTTCCCGTCAAGGAAAACAGATACCTTCAATATTTTGAAGTCCACGATCGTGTGACAGTAATACACCAAGTTGTCTCCCATTCTAGAGTAACCTGCATCATTTTAGATTCCTTCCCGCAGCAATAAATGGTCCTCTGTTTGTCTGCAGTGCTCTCTAATGCGCCTTTCAGATTATTATATTCAGATGTATTAAATTTATTCCCCTTAATATCCACGTTTACTAAGGTGTTTCGTGCAGTGTAATATATCCACTGTCCATCATGACAGATACAGTGTCTGTTACGCCAGTCCATACTGTCATTTGACTCAAATTTATTGATGATTTTGTCTGAAGTATCGTTAGTAAGCATTTAATTACTCTCTCTCTCTCTCTCTCTCTCTCTCTCTCTCTCTCTCTCTCTCTCTCTGGTTGCCTAAGTGGTCAGAGAGTCCGCCTCGGATGCGGGAGGTCGTGGGTTCGAATCCCGGCCGACTCATACCAAAGACATAAAAATGGTACTAACAGCTGCCTCGCTAGGCGCTCAGCATTAAGAGGTTAATGTGAGGACTGGTCGGCCCCGTGTCAGGATAATGTGACTGGTGGGACATGATGCTACATGTCTGCGGCATGATGCTCCAGTGCTAGACATCACTATAAACTGCCACACTGAAGACGTCGTAGCGATATGACTGAAAAATTGTTAAAGCTATGTTAAAAATCCAAATCTTTATTTCGGTGGATAGTAACAACTTTCATTATATAGCTAACGAAAATAAACTTTATCCCACAACTGACATTGGCTAAAACATGTAAAAAGGATAAAAGCTAGCATTATATCTCCCAATACGTATAATTTTAAATGACATCAACTGACTCATTTAAAAATAAATTTTTTCTTTGGTATTTTAATTTTCTTTTTTAGTAAGATCTACAATATCTATTATTTAAAACATGAGATGAATTCCACTAGAAGAATTAAAAACATTTATCTGAGAATATTTACTCATTTGGAAATAAATTCAATTACCTACTCTCTGTGGAAATAAATTTAAAAATATACTTTCCCAAAAATTTTAAAATATTAATATTTTTGTCTGACTTCTGTTATGGCAAGTCATTAATTGTGCGTTTCGCTGATGTATATCAATTAACACATGTGAATATAAGAATAGAAAACAACAAGGACTGAGAAGGATTGGAACTTTCCTAATTTCATTAGACTGAAAATTCCTTAAGACGCCATCTCTAACAATAGCTATGGTATGCTCTCAAAGAAATATGTAGAACAACTCAGTAAAGAAATGAAAACGCAGGACTATTTCAATGATGTTTTGACACGTCTGTTGATGGTTTCCTATAGTCCAATTGATCCGAAAAATGTAGATTGCTTTGTTACATAACACATTTAGATTTAGCAATCATGAAAGGTGCTATTTGCAGAAATTTCCGAAATAGGGAAATCCCATTTTATATTAACATATTTTGAACACTTTCACGTCATTCGTTTTCTCTTCAAACACAAGAATCGTGTCGTTCGTTTCATTCAAACATATACCACAAAGATTCTCGAATCTATGATCGTGTGCTAGTAATACACCGAGTTGTCTCCCTTCTCGAGTAACCATTATCACAGTTTTAGATTCCTTTCCACTGCCTTGTTTATCTATAGTGATCCCTGACGCGCCTTTCAGATCATTGCTTTCCAATGTATTTAGTTTATTTCCTTTCAGATCCATGGTTACTACTGAATTCTTTTTAGTGTAATATATTCTTTGTCCATCCTGACCGACACAGTGTGTATTATGCCAATGCAAGGAGTCATATGACATAATCCTATTGATGATTTTGCCTGAAGTATCATAAGTAAGCAATGAATCTCCAACAATGTCTACAATAATGTTCTATTGGTAGGAAGCTATTCCATAGCACAGTTTGCCGACAGATATACTCCTCAGTGGTGTCAATTTATTAGTAACAGACACAAGCTTAATATCTCTATCTACTGTTACAGCCACCGTACCTTCATCTACACGACAAATATACCTAGGTTCATTCTCCGTTTCAAGATGTGACACAAACTGAAAATACCTATCAAACAGTTTTAGTTTATTACTTGACTATCACAAAGCACTAATCGTTCATCAAAAAGGAAAACACCAGAATATATTATGCATGTTTGTTCATCATCGGGAATCTTGGCACTAAATGTGACCATTTTTGAATTGAGTTGAATTGTTGGTATCTTCGCCTTTGCAAATGACGAGTCAGCCGATAGTTTAGGAACCCTGATCGTCCGTCTTGTCAGTGTACCGATGGATGACAAGGTTTGAATGATTCTTTCACAAGTGCTGTCAAAATGGAATTCTAATTCAACAAATTCCTTATTATTTTCCATTGTCTTGCATTTTTCCATGTACCTAAGAACTTGTCTGGACACTTTGGTCGTTGTGATAAATAGTTTCTCATCGTGCTCTGATTTTCTACTCCCCATTAGCATTTCTTCAGAAGTTTCAATGGCAGCTATTGCACTCTTACATTCCACAATTTGATCTGATGCTTTTATCTTTTCTTGTTTACACATCTGATTCAATTCTTCAAGAGCTGCAGTCTCTAGTCTGTCAATAAGCTCTTTAATGATGAATGTCCAATCTTGAATTGACTTGGTTATTGTAATCTTTTGCTGCTCAATGGAATCTATAATGTTGGATGTACTTTCAAGCAACGTTATAAACATTTTTTTCGCTTCATCTAATTGTTCCGATACTTGTTTGAAATTTTGTCTTTCTTTGGTTCTTTCAGATAAATTCTTTACAAGTAACACTTCATCGCATTTTCTGTGATCTTTGAAGGCGCAGTCACTGCAGCAAAGTTCATTGTGACAGGAACAAAAATATTTGTATTGTTTCCTATGCACAGAACAGCGATACATGTCCTCCTGAGATGAATTCCAATTTTGCTGTGCAGACATTGAATGTACAGTGATTGAATGACCCTTGCTCACCTTAAAACCTTTATGACAATTGTAACAAATATTACAAAGATATTCAGAACACGTGACACAATATGCCACAGAGATATTCTGTTTTCCAAGAGTTAAACATGGCTGGCAATAAACAGACTCTTCCTTGCCGGACTGAGTTGACGCCAAAAGCGACAAAACGATGGAATTGGTAGCCAGTTTAGCAGCCCACTCATCCTCTGTCTGGTCAGTAGCGGGTGCAGGGGTGGGATTTCTGCAGACGGGACACGTAATTACATCTGACTGTGACCCCTCCTCTTTGAGACTTAGGGCATGTCGACAGATACACTTCTCACAAAAGGTATGTAAACACGTTAGAACTTTCGGTGATTCGAATATTTCCAAACATATTGGGCAATTCAACTGTCTATATATAGCCTCCCGGGTTTCTGCCATTATAACCTATACACATCGACGGTTATTACATGCATAATCTGCTTGTGCGACGGGACGTCTACTGGCAAAGTATATGTGGATCCAAAAGTAGAAACAAAAAACTCTTCCTTGTTGCTATATTGAAAGACGCTCAACAGCACATTCCAATGACAATTATTAGCAGTCTACTACAAGTTTTCTCAGTGTTCCATATTCTGATACTCTACCTCTTTTACGTACTATCTGCAGTCACAAAGACAGGTTCATGGTTCAATGATAAATTGTATAAACGTCTGCCCTCTTGGTAGACCACGGTTATAAATAAAACCGAGTGCATAGTTCCCTGTACAAAACAAAATCACGTGATCTGGAATATTGATATCGCAGCGCAGTAATACGACCCGTTAAACAGAAATGTTCTTATAGTTCACTGCCGATGGTTAAAGCATTTTATTAGAATATCACCTTCGCACTATAGTTGAATGCTTCTTATTGTGTGTCCCTTCTGTCAAGTAACGATACAAGGAAAGAAAGATAAATAAACGGTTACTAGAAACACCGATATACACTGAAAAACCGAAATAGACATGTATTTACATATTTTTGGTGTATATATGAGTGTACACACAGGAATTATGATTTGCTTTTGTTTGAATAATAATATCAAGCAAAATAAAATATGATTAGAGCGATTTTGATACGAATTATTTACTTCTTTCCTAGTTACAACACTCGTCAATCGGTCGTACTTTATTGGACAGTTATCATAAACGGCTAATCATTCTGTTCAAGAACGGAGGTGGTATGATAAAGACTGATCGTTCCGGAACGGAGGTGATCTTCGGAATGGGCGGTGTAAGTCGGTTTAATTCATATTTATTTATCAAAACCTGTATCATTAAAAGCTAAAGCAAATATATAATGTCGGCGAATAATAATAATAATAATAATAATAATAATAATAATAATAAGGTACGTCACATAGGATTTATGAGATATTAATGCTGTATTCGATTTTCATCTGTTATCTTCCATAATTTAGAATCAGGTGAAAATTAAACACGATAATGAATTTTCGCTGATCCATTCCAGAATGGGCGGACTTTTTTACATATATTCAATTCAATACAGACCTCTCTCATTCTTAAGAGAAGTCTCTGATTGAATTAGAGACTTCTACAATTTAATTAGAGAGCTCTATATATCAATTATGGTGGCGCCCTACAGTTTCGTATTTTGCATAGGGTTAGAATTTAAAGAAAAAGAATTTCCCCCGATTTCCTCGCTGGCTATACTGGCTATTTAAAAAGGACCTTGCATATCTTAGGCATTGTTCAAAGAACCTTTAATTCCCTTTAGTTTTGGTGTATGATTGATGGGTGTAATATTGGTTATAGCATATACAGCTTGGCCTTATTCCAGATGTGCACCTTTCATAAAAGTGCTAGCTCCACTTGGTCATTTTCACTTCCTGAACTTCAGAGGTAAATTGTAAAAAAAAGAGCCGATAACTTCTTTTACTTTTTATATATTTGGTAATTCATTCATTACACTTTCAGAAGCTGGTATTGTCTAGTCTGGCAAAATTCATTTTTCCTATTTTAATAGCTGCCAAGGATAGTGTACTTTAGACAAATTCAGGCTGATTTTTGGAGCACAAGGGAGCAGTCATTTTAGTTAGCAGTGTGCTTGGATCATTTACAATTTCCAAAAGTACAATATCCAAAGAAATGTCAGCCACATTCCATCAAAGTGGCATAGAGATGCCAACATTCTCTCCGCTGTGCATGTTTTAAATGCAAACAACTTCACCTTACATATGTCACTCTCTCAAAAGTACATAATAACTGGTGAGCGCCCCCTACAGGCCTTCCTAATTCAATTGGAGATATCTCTAATTCAATTAGAGAACTAAATTAATAATTATTGACGTATCGATGCTTCCCGATAAGGTCACTAGCAGACGATATTCTGTCCATTTTACCTGGACGACGAGCAACCTGGATGTTTCTCCTATATGCGATCACCAATATTTACCATTTTAACAAGGCACGCTAAAGCAAAGTCAGCTTATAAATCACAAATACAGATACTAACAGAAAGCTTGATTTGCGTTCTCTTTATGTATCTAATTTTCGTAAAAGTATCTTGAGATTCAATGAATTTATTTCAACTTCCAAACACCATATAAAGTCAACGGTAAATCTGCCAGCTGACCACAAATATGGCGGATGATCACGTCATTCCAGAACAATCAATATAATTGAACTGTACACCTCTGTAATTCAATTGGAGACCTCGACAAATGAACAAGATAGCTCTTTAATTCAATTGGAGAGTTCTCTAATATACATGTAATTAGAAACCTCTCTAATTTGGCATTAATTCAACAAATCCATAAATGAATCGTATAGACCTCTTTAATTCAATTATAGACATTTCTTATTAAATTGAAGAGGTCTCTAAATAGTGTGTCCAGGCTTCCAAATGTAACAGTCTTAAAACGAATACATAAGATTTTTCTTTGTTAATTTGTTCTTCGAGTACACGTCTGCGTAGTAGGTTTATGCTATCGCTACAAACCAAAATAGATGCTCCACAAGAAACAAACCCAAGACCAACACTGTAGAATCATCGCTTCTTCGGCGTAAATTGAGTATTTTTTTCTAATATAGAAAAAGTGGAAAGGATACAAAACACCTTTTAGTAAAATCTAATACACAGAAACCTTTTAATTGTTGAAAAATACACTTCAGGAGTTACTCAAATTTAAGGAAATCCTTAAAATTTCCTCATAGATTAAAGAATATGCTTTCAAGAAAATTTAATATTTATTACTGTATTTTAAACATAAACTCGTTGACACCACTATTTGTTTCTGTGGTAGCATGGAAACCACCCAACATTTCTCTATGTTCTGTCCCATGTACAGTCAGCAACAAGTTGATGATAAAAATACTGAAGATTAATGCCATATCCGACAGTTAGATTAGATTTATTGCTTTGGGGAAAGTGCGAGTAAATGAAAGATAAAGAATTTTACAACATTTGTACAAATATATAATTGATACCGGACAAATTCAATTGATTAAACAAATTATGATTGCTCTCTCTCTCTCTCTCTCTCTCTCTCTCTCTCTCTCTCTCCATATACCCATTGCAATACATTGCGACAATAAATTATGTTTCAACTGATCCGTGGTGCCTGACGAATATTCTATGAAAGAATCGTTTTTACCAACTAAGCAATTAAAAAAATATTCAAAAACCTCAACTTCAGAAATCTGCATTATGTTTAGCAAAACTGCTGCAAACAATTAGCAATTACCATTACATGTAGAGAACATGAATGTGGCATTATAGTATCAATACATTGTTGTACTTATCTTCACAGAGGAAACATCTGTCGACAGACACATTCCTACTAGCAATATAAAATCTTCCTGCTTCCACAAATAGGGTAATAAAAATTAATAACTAGATCATGCTCAAGTAATTTCTCTCGTTGTTTCATTAATGAATTGTCACAAGTTGTTCAGTTCAGCAGTTGAATATTGTAGCTTAAAATTAGGTTTTGGTATATGTTTTCTACATGTAATGGAACTTGCTAAATTCTTTGCAATTTAAGTGTTTGTTATCTGTCCATGTATTTCCCTATGAGAGCTTATATTTCATCTTTACAGGATGGAACACTGTGAGATAACATGTTGAACTAGTATTCAAATAATTAGGGCATCATATACTTTTATTCCATTTTCAGGGTTAATTTAAATTAAAATAAAACATCTAATACCCTGTAATCATGTGTGTATCTGAGAAAATTCCTGCCCCAAACCCAAGCATGTGCTGTATTTTAGGGAACATTCTGTTACATGTTTATCATTGACATTCCAGGACTGTTACTGCGAATCTGAGAAAGGGATGTTGCCATAGTTAGTTCTTGGATGCGATGGAACCAGGGCATGTGATGGACCTGTTCAATGCTGGTCAATAATATTCTCAAGTCTGATACTGAGTAACAAGAGATTTTTCATAAATCCTGGTTCCTGTTATACTATAGGTTTTAGTATGAGCTCAGAATGGAATGGTCTTGGCTGGATGTTGGGTGCCATATCAAGAAACTAGGACTCTATATGCCAAGAAAATAGAGCACCATGACTTGTCCAAGAAACGTAAGTTACAGGTTGAGGTTGTGCCAGGTCTGGTGTAGTCTGTAGACAGTTGATAGCTGCTGATGATGACTGGTACTTGGCCATACTGGGAATTTTTATTCTTACAGCCGGTAAGAGGGTGTAATCATTTTGTCAATATATCCTCCCTTGATGCAGGTGGGCCAATGTGCCATGTTGATACTGGCCAAGGGTGCAGTGAAGAAATGTTCTATCGGTGGGGAATGGCAGGGTTGGCACTGTGTGAGAAGTTCATGATTGCTTGGATTGCGAAATTTCTTTTGAATAGGCGAGCTTCTGCATTTAGTGATTCAATTAAAAAGGAAACTCAACCAAGGCAACTGATAGTGCTAATATGCTTGATAGTGTGTTTATCATCTATCTCATTTTTACCACAGCTGATTGGCACATACAGTTGCCCATATGCTTCCTTGCTCTCTGGATCAATGGTGAATTTCTACTTAATTAATCATGAATAAAACAAGAACATATTGAGACAAATAATAATAGTCCCCACTTTCTAAATGAATCAAAATGTCTTGAAATCCGCTCTACTTTCCTTTATCTCTCTCTCTCTCTCATGACATCAGAAACAAAAAGTGTGGGAATCTGGAGTGAGAGGGAAATAATATTTGAATTCAATGAAAACACCACATCTAAACTTGCAAAAAGTATTCTAGAGAAACTGTAAGTCATTATAATAGTATGTTTCTACGTTCCACTGGATTTTTTTAGACATTGTTAAACAATACCAAGGATACAAAGATGCAACAGTCTGTCAAGACGAGAAGGCTGTACTGAACATTCCTTGGCTAAAAGGCACTAACATAATGTAATTGTACTCGATGCTTTATTTTATGTTTGTTTTCTAACCAATAATGAGACTCTAAAACAGATCACTTTTAAATATTAAAATGTCTGAAGGCCTCTCTCTCTTCCTCTCTCACAGTTTTAGTTGGTCAGTCAGCATGTCAGTTTTACCTAAATTGATACAGATCACATTCAGTCTGGATCTATGTAGGTAAAACTAACAGACTAATTGGCCAACAGAGAAACAGAATTGGACAATAGTAACAGAATCTATGTTAGGGTTTGGACCGAGACAAGGAAATCCCAGTCAAGGGGTTATATTTGTCTCCCCATGAGGCATAGCATATAAATAATGTAACCCCACAACTGAGATTTCCTTGTCTTTGTACAACATTGACATAGATTATGTTTCTCACCCAATTTTTTCCAACTAAACTAAAGTAACCCTGCATCCTTGCAATTTAGTTAACAGATTCAAAACACATTATTTGTCAGGTACTATTATTGCTTCTCACTCTATATAAAAGTCATCAGGTTTTCTACTCTTTCATAAAAATCTCACTCTATACAAAGGTCATTAGGTTTGTGAAAATCTGAATAATTATTTAAGTAGAATCAAGCTAAATAGGTCACTCTTAGGAAAGAAAAAAAAAAAAGAAAAAGTTACAATTGTTATGTGTTGGAATTATGGCGGAATGAGCATCTCCAGCCACCTGCTTTTGTTTTTCCAAACTGCGCATTAAGATGAATGTTAACGAGGGCAATGGATTGACCTGTTGACCCTCAGTACACAAGTTCTACACATGAGAAAATAGAAACATAACAGCATTTGATATTATTATCACATTTAATCGATAGATGTCATATGAAATTGACAGTAAATAATTAATATCTTTTATACGGTTCAGTTTTAACTTTCATCAGTTCTAATTTGGAAAATGTTCTATGTTAGGCAATGGTACAATACTGTGCTGTACAACCTGCCAACTGGGTACAGTTCTAATGAAGTGTGTAGTGACAACAAGAGATTTCGAATTCATGACTTTCTTAGAAATTTATATTTTCTGTCATGGAAATATGGCAATTGCAATGATACGCTACATGGAAATATTGTTGTGGAATAACATGTAGACTAGGGTGACTGAACCACTCTGGTTGGTATGCACAGGAGTTTTCATTTCCAATCACATTATTTTATTTGATTCAACTGGGACAGAGTGTAGGTGTTAGACAAAGAAGAAACCAGTTTGAAATAACACATTTCTGGTGCTCGCCAGCTTTGCAGTAGCACTTGAGAGAGTTGGGTTTTGTGTGGCCAGTGATGTGTATTGCCTGTGTGTCTGGAGCTGTATCAGATAGCTCAACTCTTGTGTATGTGTCTCAGTATGTTTTGTATGGTGTTATCAAAATTGGAGAAACCTTAAGTTGCTTTATGAGTGAATTACTTTTCGTTATATATGTTGTTGCTGTCGTTCTTGTTGTTGTTGGATTTTATAACAACACCATCAGGCATAGCAGAAGACATCAAGAGTTTCTTTTAAAAGGAGTTCCAAGCACATGGACACCATGACTAAGATGACAGGTCTGAGATAACCAGATTGAGATAAGAAAAGTAAGGTTAGCAAAACCGGTAGATTTTTCTGTTTTATGGGTAAGAAAAAAAAACAACCATATGGTCAGTTCCACATTGCACTCTCCCTTTCTATAGGTTGCACAGCCAGCATGATCCAGATCTCTCTATTTCTCTCTCTGGGCCATCATCACAAGCCACTGGTAACAATCTATGAAAATGAAGCATAGTGGGCTTTCGCCCATGGTATGTCATGATATCTCTGGACTTATAGTGGTAAATCTGCCCGACAAACTGACCAACATAGAAAGCAATGGAAGACAAAAACAATTTTATGGTCAATAGTAATGATAAGTAAAGCATATTAGTTGTTTTGGTTATAATGCCATTTCTCAGCGCATGACTGGTTAAACATGGTGGCCAGTATAACTGGTGCAAGGTGAACCCAGCAAAACCCCAATAAAAAACACCAACACATTGGAAGCTACTGGCAAGCTTTCTCTTACACAAGCACTGTCCGAACCTGAGATTCTAACCCAATCAGACATTAGTTAGATGGCTGTGATCAGGAAAGGCAAGCACTTTAGACCATTTGGCCACGCTGGCCTCCATACGTATATTAGTCACTTGGATCAACTATTATTGACTTAGGTCAATTGTAAGAAAATTATGCATGTACCCAAAAGAAAATGGCGACGAAGGGGTAATAAAAGCTGGTGCTAAAATATGTGCTTTTTTAAATGAAAACAAAACCAGTCTGAAACACAATTCCATATTGACAAATTATAAATCTGTAGTACAGTCCACAATGCGTTCATTACTGTAGATGTATATGAAAAATCCAATTCAAGTACAGATCAAGTGTTATAAAATGCATGTACAGTTGCATCAAGTTAGAAAACAAAAATAACATAACATAGTCCTCGTTTCATCTATATTCCACTGTAAACAAACATGTCACTAAACAATTCACTATGATATTGTTGCCAGTAGCACTTGACCATGGTTGCTTACATGCTACATGTACATGTACTTAAACTAACCTAGATTTTGGTCAGCTGAAGATGGCTATCATCTTTGCAAGGTTAACCAGAGGATGCAGATATTCCTAGGGAAATGGAAACATGTGAACAAATTAAAAAGTAACTTGATCACCAGATATCTATGGTTTCAAAAGACAGGAAATTTAATTTGTGTTTTATGCTGCTGTGTGTAGCAATCGTAAGCATAAACGTTTTTCCTGCAAAAAGGAAACTTTCGCAGTACTATAAACATCTTCCGGCCACTTTGGAAAATGCAACAATCCATCACATTGCGTTTATTTAAATTTGGTGCTGACTTCATTTAATGAAAGCTGCTTTATTTTTTATTGAAGATTGTAGTCGGCTTGCTTTGATGAACAGTGCATGTGTTATAGATATCGCTGCTAAAGAACAACTTTGGAAGACCAAACAAATGCCTGCTTGTTATTCTGGAGACAAAATCAAATAAACGTAAAAAGCAATTGAGACTGAAATTTTCTTTTTCTGAGTACTTTTTAAAAAAAAACATTAAGTCATCATTTTGTCAACTGTAGCCATTCCTGTTCCTGCCTTCAAAGGTTGGTCAATTGTAACTAGTCTGTTAGCATGACTATTTGAGTGTATCATAGGATACAGTACTCAGGCCTGATGTCAGCATAATAATCAGATTCTGATATTACAATGCACTTTTAAGATGGGTTGTCAATATGAACAAAGGATTTGTTTATGTAACACAAGATTCCAGTGCATTTGATATCCAAGTTTGTGGCTTCCTTTCATGGTGCATTTGAATTTCTCCACTCCAAACCCAAGACTGTATAGATTGTATATACAAGTTTAAACAGCCAACAATGTTGGAAAATAAATTGCCAGATGGTATATTTTGTCACCAGCAAGGGAAAAATCTGCAATTTGCGACACTGGCAAAGCCCAGTGCAATCCCTGAATGAACATTTTACATGTAATTTTTCATACTTTTAAGGCTTAAAACACCATTTTTTCATATACAATAACAATATATGTGAAAATACATGTATACAAAATTTCAGGATCCACAACACAATCGTCTTATATTAGGACTCATACATGATCTCTTCTCTAAAATGATAGTAAACTTTTACACACTTTTTTTTGTACTTTACGAAGAAAAAAATATTTTTCCGCATATGAGAAAAATACATGCATGTTAAACTTCAGGAGCCATACCATGATTGTGTTACATCTGAATTTGTGTTATAATGAAGCGTGCTATAGTGAGGTCACACTCTGTGTGTCTGTGTGTGTGTTTGTGTGTGTGTGTGTGTGTTTTATCTTTGATATACTACTAGTTGTTTAATTATTTCTTTAAAAGGAATCTTGACAAACCTTATTTCCTTATCATGAAAAACATCTCCTGAAATCAAACAAATGCAATGGATAATTATAGACATCTTGTGCCAATTTTTGACATGTCAAGTTAACGATGAGATGTAAATGTCTGTCATTCCAACAAATGCAATGTTTTGGGATATATGGTCCTGTTTAAAAATATTATCTGTGAGTAACTTTCACCTCAAACAAATCCTATAGGTGCATCCAGAAAGGACTTTAAATGCATCCCTGTATTGTTATCCAGATACAATATTGCCTTGATTTTAATGAAACAGCCTACGAGAAGTCTGTATTTGCAAGTCCTTGATAAAATATATGCTTCTAAGCATGAAAGTAAGCAATAACTGATCATTGACAGGATTTGGCAATAATCCCTCTTCTGATTCTTTTCACTTTTGTCTTGCATCTTGTTTTCACTAGGAATCACTGGATTTGTTAAGTAGTAGACATACTCTTAATGTATTTGAAGAAAAAACTGATGGTAGTAATTGTAAAATAAGGTTAGTCTCCAGAAACAAAATCAAGTCTTGGACCCAATAAGAACAGAAATATCCTATTTGGTCTGATTATAGGCTCAATTGCTTTTTATGTTGGTTACAAGAACGTGTGGTGGATGGACAGGCAGACAGCACAAACAAAAATGTCTCCTTCCATGGCCAGAGGATGAAATTTAGTAGTACTCTACATAGGCACTACGACAGCATGCTAGATTCTGATGAGTATGGACCCATAGGCCTCAATGATCTGGACCTTTGGTCAAGGTATGCAGTCTTAAACTGAACTTGCTGTGTAGAAACCATTATTTTCTAACATATCATGACCATGACCTTTGACATTTTGACCACAAAATCATTAGGCTTAATTAATATCTTAAGTGTAAGTACCACCAACAAAGTTTGGGTAAGAAACTTACTCCAAATGGCAGTTATTTTGCAAAATCTATTTCTCTTTAAGACACAGTAATTATCACCCTTTGACCCAAAACTCAATAGCCCTCTTCCATACCCTTAGTGCAAGTCCTCTGCTAAATTTTGCGAAGGTACATGATTTAAAATGAATGTTACTGTGCAGAAACTATTTTTCTTCCTACAGTCAGAAAGTTTGGTAACTGTAAAAAGTGGAAAAGCAGCAGGGAGGGTGAACCCTACAACTTTGTAGAGACCTTATTTTTGAAATTTAAGGGTTCCTACGAAGGCTGAAAAAAAAAGTTTTTGTCTTAATAGTAAAAACTTCTCTAATTGACCAGATTTTTTCTGATTTTTTCACGTACTGGTCACTACGCGTATGTCGTCCACCCTCCCTGCTGCTATGGTTTTTATCCAAAAATTGTATCAAGTCCGTTACGATATCTTGACCTTGGATCATGTAAATTTATTGTTACAAAACCAAAGGGATCAGCTTGTGCTTTTGAAAAGAAATTTTTAAATTTGTTCATGTCCATGTCCCCAGAACACCAAGTATAATAAATATTTTGCAGCGTATGATTATCAACTCCGTTGAACATAACTAAAATGTTACAGTTATCCCTGATCACTTTTGGAATTTGTGTATAACGTGTGTAACATAAATCACGTCTGTGTTTTTGTGACGGCCTCGTGAAAATATTCTAGCTGGATTTGATTGTTTGTCCAGCATAACATCATCGTATACCACGAGGTTATTAATGAATCCATCCAGATCATCTACAGATGGTGCTTCATCAATATCAGTAATAAAGTCTATGACACTGTCTTCATGCAACAATTTTGCGTTTTCATTAAAATCCTTAAGTACTTCGTAACATCGCTGATCATCTACAGATGGCGCTATCAAATATAATTTATCCCACTTGAGCCATCTCATTATTAGATTAAGTAATAATTGCGTTTTTCCACTTCCGGACGGACCTATTATAATCATTCTGATAGAATTTGGTAACGCTGGATGGTGCTTTACTGGCTCTTGTTTTCGTGTCGCAGAAAAGTCAATTATATCCATATAATTAATAATATGAGTCTATATTGTGTTCGATGCAGAGCATCTACACCTACTACTGAATTAACGACAATAACAACAAAAAATAAAAGACGAGCACTTACAGGTAAGTGTGTGAAATGTGGCACCAGGAAATATAAATTTGTCTCCATGACTAAGTCAGGAATAAAGACAGGTGGGGATATTGCTGCTTCGTTAGGAAAATTACCAGGAACTCCATGGGCTAAATACCCCGGTGAGAAACATTTACCCGGATATAATTATTGTGGTCCAGGAACTCGTCTCGATATCAGACTCGATAACCAAGATCAACCAAAACCAGGAGAGTATCCAGTAAATAAGATTGATCAAGCATGTCACGTTCATGATGTCGCGTATAAAAGTAAGGATTTGCAACAACGACATCTCGCAGATGTGAAATTGATTTCACGCGTTAAATTCTATACCTAATAAATCTCTCAGAGAATCTCTCGCTAGCTTTCTAGTAAAAACTGCTATGAAAGGTAAACTAGTGCTAGGGGCTGGTAATTAATTATATAACTATCATAATGGAATCTGTTTATTATTCCCCGAGAGGATTCTGGAGAGGTAAAGCAGCGATTAGTAAACTCGCCGAAGCAGCAAAAGTTTCACGTGATGTTGCTGCATCATGGTTAGCACGACAGGCAATATGGCAAATCTTCTTAAGTCCACCTAAAAGAATTCAGTATGCGCATTTCGATGTTAGCGTTCCTAATGAAGTTCATCAAGCGGATATACTGTTCTTACCACACGATACCATTAAAACACGTAGACGTCAATACACGTATAGATACGCGTTAACTGTCGTTGATGTTGCGAGTAGATATAAAGAAGCGGAGCCATTATCAACAAAGACAGCATCTGAAGTCGCATCTGCGTTTGAGTGCATTTATCAACGTGGTGGTCTACGATGGCCACGGTTATTACAAGTTGATCCTGGTAAAGAATTTCTTGGAGCAGTATCATCGTTGATGAACAAACACACCGTTAAAATCAGACGAGGACATACTGAAATTCATCGTGATCAGGCAATCGTTGAACGATTTAATAGAACACTTGCTGAGCGGTTATTTGGATACCAATATGCAAAGGAAATATCTACTGACCTCAAGGATAGATCTCGTGAATGGGTTGCAAGATTACCGAGTGTGATAGCTGCGTTGAATAATGAAATTACTCGTGCAACTTCCATGAAACCTTCTAATGCGATCAAAAATATACATATACCCCGTAGCAATGTCTACGGACGACGTGAATCTTTCTCTCAACCAGTATTAGGTAATGTAACTGTAAGATATTTATATGAACCTGGCGAACTTGAAGGTGGTAAAAAAAGAGCAACTGATCCTATCTGGAGCGTGACTACACATAAAATTTCTAGCGTGGTAAGATCCACTGGTAGACTTCCAATATACAGACTAGATTCTACAGCTCCTCAACGTGGATTTGTACGTGAACAATTGCAAGTAATTCCTGAGGATACGCAATTACCACCAAGCTCAATTTTGTAAACGTCCAGAACCTCGACGTCGATTACAATCAAGACAGGTCAACATCACATTGTCACGTGTATGACCGAGATCACTATTAATTTTGTCTACGGTAAATTGTCTTGGATTAAAGCACTGCCATGACATATTACAGTTGCAACTTGCGCAATGATTATTCTGTAGTTGTTTTAGTTTTATAATAAATTCAGCATCAAGATCAAAATCACGTTTATTTTTTTTTGTCACACTGTTTATAGCTGACTAATTTTTTATTGATATCGACATTGTTAGTGATTTCTTCAGTTATTACGTAATCTATAATAAACCTACGCAGTTGCGATATTCTCCTGACTCAAAATACGGCGAGATAGACTAAATTCGACCATTCAATACGATCATCTACAATCCAGATTCTAGTATCAGTTATAGTTAATCCCTGGGACGAGTGAATCGTTATAGCGTATTCTAACGTCCATGGCGATTTATCCATGTTCAACGCGTTCTCAACAACATCAACAGCAACCAATACGATATCATTCAAGACAAGATTTTGTACCCTTGGTGGAACCAAGGTACCTGGTATTTCAATTTCAATATTCTGTCGTCGAGTATCTGCTGGGCGATAACACAAAGGTACGGGTAGATCCGGAAACTTTTCTTTATGTAACGTAAATAATTTCTTTTGTAGTTCATCACGAACTATTTTTCTACTGGCGACTATCAAATCAGCAGGTCTCCATAAAATCCAAAATTCATTCATAGAAATTTCTGCAATTACTTTACGCAGTATCTCGCATTGTATTTTATCTGGCTGCAGTCTGATTAATCTTTTAAGCTCTTTTAGCGGTTCATCAATAGCTCTATGGTCATCTTTTATTTCTTCATAATAATCTACATTATTCTTTAGCCATTGATGTGGAGACTGTCCAACAAAGGGTGGTGGTTGACCATTATCGCCACACATAATCACAGCAGTATTCTTTGTCAATAACCATTCAAGAAATGTTTTTAGTGTTTCTAACGACACCGTGCATATCTCGTCCCATATGATATACCTGGGTATATATTTTTCACCCATCCGCGATGGGGTCCAGGTATCTCCGCACCATCTAAAGAAACTGTGATATGTACATGATTTTACTCCTCGTTGCTTTATTTCTCTAGCAAGTTTATGTGTAGGTGTCAAAACAATTATATCTGAGGTATTATTTATAAATAAGTTAATCGCACGAGTTGTTTTACCTGAACCTCCACACCCATTAAGATAAACGGTTTTATATCTAGATACAGGATCATACACAGATGGTGCAGATGACTTTGATATTTGATTATTATTTTTGTAATATGTCTCCGCAATTTCAACATCGGCAGATTCAGAATAACTAAGTATATTTTCTTGTTTTATCCTCCATGTTCCCCATTCACCATTACCGAGTTTTAATAAATCTTTATATTTTTTATGTACATAAAATGAATCCGTAGCAACTCTGACAACGTAACGAGGAAATTTGTTTATCATCGACAATAGATTTATCGAAACATAAGCTAACATCGAAGATCTTAAATGAGTAAACTGCGGTGACTCGCCATCAAGGTAGCTCACAATGGTACCTAGTTTTGTTCCATCTGATAAATAAGCATTACATCTGTTTATAAATGTATTTTTCTCCATCGTATCAGCGATTATAAAATCTAGTTCAGCATCGTCCATAATCAATCTTGTACACGTTTGTTTATGATCATGTGATCCTCCTTGTGTAAACTTACCGATTATCTTTCTACCAAGATCTTTTGCAAGTTTCTCATCATGTTCATTCCTGCATTTATTTATTTTAATGATATGATCTTCATCAATATCAGGGAATTCTTTCCTGGTATCATCGACACTAAATCTGTCCGGTTCTGGTAACCAAACTTGCTTCTGTGAACTATACGATATAATCGCTTCAGTTACTCTCAACGATATTAAAAATCCAGCATCAAGCATATATCGCAATAGTACTATCGGAACCCAACGTCGCTCTGAAAAATGTCTTCCGAACCAAATATAAGTAATCGCATGGAGATCTTCTCTAAACTCGAATGATTCTACGTGAGCAAATCCTGTTAAGTCAAAATCTGGTAAGGGTCCGTTTATTGCAACCCTGGTCATGTCATGTGTAGGATGTCCGAATCTCTTAAAATATTTAGAACATTCTCCATATCCAAGAAAACTCCCAGGATAACATGCTACCATATCAACCGAGATAACATCATTATAATCGTATTTGGTGTTCCATAATCCACCGTGTCCATATTCTATACAACTTTTCTTGACATCTTCAAGAAATTCCGATCGTGTCGTTTTCCATGAATTTTTCTCTTGAGCGAAATGAGCAGCGACTGACGGAACAGTAAAACAGTTATTCAATAATTGTCTAACTATGACATCATCAGAGGTATATTCACTCCAAAGGCGCTGCGCAAGATGTTCCATTTCCTCATGGAGAGATTCTGTACGATAAATATCACCATTAGGTCGTGCAAATTGATCATAATGATTATATTCCGAACTCTGAAATAACCAAACAGAAACAGGATCGGTTTTACTAATATTATTGATAAAATCAAATATATCACCGTCATAAAATTTAACCGTTCTATCTCGTGGAAATATTGTTACTTCAGCAGTCCATGCGTGCGCGTTATGATCAATAATATCTATCGGAGTTCCATTTTTTATATATTTCGGTTTGTACAAAATCTCTCCGGTTAACGTTTTTACTGCTATTGGAAATCTTAATTTTTTCTCTAGCTCAGCAACGTCGCTGATAGACGCTCCGGTATCTTTAACCGACTCTGCCCATGTATTTATTTTTTTACGTCTTAAATCAGTTAAACCATTACCACGTATCGTGTTTGTAAAATGTTCTGTAACTCGTTCAGCTACACAGTTTATTCTTGACGATGTCAATGTTGATATTTTCATCGGTTTGAGATCTGCAACATTAGGTTTATCATTCAACGAATATATTCCATAGACAACTGCAGTCGCTGGATAACTTTGTACATAGTAAGGTTTATCAACACCAGTAAGTATTCCAGGTTTGGATCTGTTATTTAAGAGAACAATATTACCCCCGGACTGCACACGGACTGGATCACGCTTATCACGAATAATCCAGATATCTTCTTCTGTCTCTACAATAAATTTTATTAAAATGAAATATTTTTGATTATCAAGGTGATTAATAATTACTTTTCCTCGTTTGTCGTTCATCATATTAACGATATGTCCTATCCTGAATGTTGACCATGCATGAACTGCACCATCGTCACGAAATTCCTTCTTGGCCTCACGGATACGTTTGGTTATATCCGCATTCGTTAAAGCTAGATCTTGCATCGAAATACTAAGTTTATACTCGGGTAGTCTGTCAAGATCGAATCTGGTTGCGTAGGGTTCAATCACGGATAATTCTTCCATATTATAATTAAGGCAAATATATATTTAATTGAACATTAATCTTTTGTATATGATTCAACCAAATCATTGCAACTGGCTAAAAATCGGTTATACGTCTCCGTGTAACAGAACATGTGTGAATGAATACTGTAGTTATCATATGCAATGCGTCAGAAATGGGAGTCTAGGACCAAAACCGTGTATTGTGTGTAGTGCTGGAGTGCGAGGAAAGACTCACCTGTGTGCGCAATGTGGTGGTAAAAAATACAGAGATTTGAAACGATATTACGATAAAAAATATAACGCTGAATCTCCTATAAAAACCGAAGAAGATTATCTGGCTAGATTTTCAAAAAATAATGATTTAGACAAATAGTATTATGTATAAATGGAGCAAAATGAGTTTGTGTCACATCCAATCATTACTAATTATGAAGCATCTCGTAATGGCATCATCAGGAATTGCAGATTGAAAAAACCAGTCGGTAGTGTTACCAATACTGGTTATCTTAGATTTAATACCAAAGGAAATAAAAATTATTTATCACACATATTTACCTACGAGTGTTATTTTGGACCGATCAAAGATGGGTATGTGGTTGACCACATCAACGGCGATAAGCTTGATAATTCGATTTCCAATTTACGAATTACTACACAGAGTCAAAATTGTAAATCCGGAAACACAGGAAGGTGTAAATTATACGGAAAGAGAGCTATTAAATCCGTAAATACAGAGACTGGGGAAGAAATTAGTTTTGAATCAATTAATTCTGCTGCCAAATATTTTGACATAGTACCACAATCGGTACAATACGTGGCAGAAAATATACGGAAATCTTCCTTTTCCAAAAGATTTGCACAAAAAATAAAATTTCAATACGTTTAGTCTACCGTATTTTTATTGTTACCAAATGATTACTTGATACCTACTGAAATATAATGATTGGGATACAATATGAGGTATCCACAATGCGAAACATATCCAAATCTATGATACCTACTGAAACATAATGGTTATGTTAGTTTTCCCAAGGATTTTGTTTAGCTATTATCACAGTCAATGGCCCATCATTGTCGCTGTCATTTTCACTCGTATTTTCACAATGCTCTCTTAATTGTCTTATACGAAAGTTCATAATCTTTCTCTGTTCGTATTCATGAGATAATTCTAGCTTGATTTTGTCAATAGCGTTTGAGAGAGGCATAAACAATTTTGCTTGATCATCAGTGACAGTTGCCAGTGACTTTAACATTCCTTGCTGGATAATTTTCATGAATTTATAATCAGCGGATAGCGTGAATCTGTTCTCGTTCTTTCGTTGTTGTAATGAGTCAAAATCACATAGAATCTTTTCAGCATTAAGACTGTCAGATAGATTGATACCGTTATGTTGTAATTTTTTAATCGCAGCAACAATGACATTGATATTTTCAAAATTCATTATATGATAAGTGTATATTTAATATAAAAAAAATTAGCCCCCATGACTTTTTTTGTCAGGGAGCTGTGTGATATATGGTTATATACAATGAGGATAATGGTTATATACAATGAAGGTGATTATATGGTTATATACAATGAAGATAATGGTTATATACAATGAAGGTGATTATATGGTTATATACAATGAAGGTGATTATATGGTTATATACAATGATGATTATGATTATATACAATGAAGATGATGGTTATATATAATGAAGGTGATATATGGTTATATACAATGAAGATGATGGTTATATACAATGAAGGTGATATATGGTTATATACAATGAAGGTAATATATGGTTATATACAATGATGATAATGGTTATATACAATGATGATATATGGTTATATACAATGATGATATATGGTTATATACAATGATGATATATGGTTATATACAATGAAGATAATGGTTATATACAATGATGATAATGGTTATATACAATGATGATGATTATGGTTATATACAATGAAGATGATGGCCTTTTCTCTACCTGTGAACAGAAACTAGCACACCCACCCCAAATATCAAATCCGTAGGGTGCAAAACTGACACCTACTACGTGTTGACACGCTGGTAGGTATACTAAATTCTGTTCACAAATAGACTAGGGCTCGGCCAAGGCCCCAATAGATTATAAATCTTGGCCTAAAATCGCCTCCCGCAGACAATTTGTCTTTCTCGGGTTTCGAACCATGGGCGCCAGGACGAGAGTTTATACGCGCTATCAACTGAGCTATCGGACCTTGTTATAAATATATGCTAAAAAAGTTAGTATGTATTTACCAATAGCCTATTTCCTAAAAACTACAGCAACAAAAACCACAGTTTTCTGTGTAAAATAAGATTTCTAGTTTCCAAAAAATATATATAATTCTGTATAACATTGAGTCTATGCGTAAGCCGTTACCAAGGAAATTGATTATTCATAGCGGATGTTCTTAAAATAACTTTACGCGGCATATATACACAGCCGTTATGGAATAATCAATATGCAGCCACAGCCTTCTAGATAATAGGTTTCGATTGCGCACTGTGTGCGGATTTTATGTAAACAAAGAATATAGTATTATAGACATCCGGATATTCTTTTTTGTTATGATAACGCTCTATGAGCGTACATACAGGTTTATATTTAGTTCTTCATTTCTTGTGTCCAGAATGCGATTGCTTTGGTCTGTAAGTTTAAAGTGTATCCTTGATAATAACGGATTATGAACTCGCAGGTACACGGGGTTAATTGGCTCTGATACAATTAACCAACCGGGAGGTGCCAACGGACTAAAACTGAATAACATGTACCCTTGCTCCGCAGTGCCACTGCGGTGGCTAGACTTAGAAAGATCTACCTGATAGCTACCTTCAATAACATCGCATACCAGATTGACTGCAATAACTGATGTTATGTTTACAATGCCCGGCGATATATGACGTCCGTCACCAAAAGGGTTGTTATTGTGTTTTAGTATAACCGGTGGTGGGGCTATTTTTCTCCATGATTCAATTACTCCCGGATAATATTCTTCAATAAGATCATTTAATGATTTCTTCATTTTAGCGTTATTTAAATCTGGTATAACAAATGTTTGTAAATCTTTTTCTGTTATTTTATAATGATTAAGAAATAAATGCTTCAATTCTGGACTTGTGAAAGGACTATCTAATTCGGTAGTTGTATTTTTTATAATACTTCGATTGGCGATGCATAAATCGAATAAGATCCCATTTAAATGTTTTATTGACTCGATTATTTGCTGCTTGACATTATGATCATAATGTTGAGATAATGAAATAAGTAAATTTCTTAAATCATTAAACGTTTTATCGTATTCGGGTTTAAGAATATCTAAAAAAATTTTAAAAATTTTTCATCAACAATTTCTCGATGCCTCCCCTCTGGCGTAACGATAACATTAAATACTGATCTAGTCATCTTGGGGATCATTTTACCATCAAAATCGGTAAAGTAATATATATCGTTGTTTGAATTTGATTCAAATACTATATAACGCCATGGATGTTTTCCTCGATATTCTGGATTTTTAATGAATTTTTCTTCACTCGTTTTAAAATCATTTTTAGTTGGTTCTGAAACTCCATTATAAACAGGTGCGACTTCAGGCCATCCTAACACTGATCTGATCGAACTCTGATAAATATCTACGAGGTAATCAGGAGAATTTATTTCAATCGCCGCTGATAGTGTTGGCTCGTAAACAGTAATCGCTATTTTAGATTCTTTCCCTGTGATAGATTTAATTCTGCGTTGGAACTCATCATTAATCTGTTCTATTTGATAACTACCCGTTGTAATTCCAACAACTTGCCAATCAGGTGTTCCATCAGGTTTATTCTTATTCGCAAATACCAGTGAATTATTTACTGGTTGTCCACCAAATGGTTTTGACCTGATATTAGGCCAGCTCTGATAAACTCGAAGCTGCGCTAACGCTATTTCCTTTGCTGGAATTGCAGTTGAAAAATTAACGCTAAATTCAGGATTGGTTGAACTTAATGATATCATAGTAGTTTTTGACGGTGTTGTATTAGCTACGATCTGCTGAAGTAATTCCAACGATGACATTATTATTATTGTTATTATTTAATTCTCCATCTTTCCGTTATTGTCACTAGCGATTATGAATGCTTCATCGTAGGTTTTCATTATCGTTACGAACTCCTCATCAGATATTTTACCATCACCGAGATACGCTGAAATATATGAGCATAATTTAGTGTATGCGGCTGTTGCTGTGTGCAATTTCATTATGTACTCGTTTAGTTTATCATTTGTACACGTAGATATTTTCTTAGCGATAATACTGAAAATACCTGCACATGTTGTTGCCGTTGAAACCATAATTGTTACAACTGCAGGCGCTGTCATCGTTATTGTTGATAGTAATAATCCAGTTCCAGCAATAACAGCAGAAACCGAGTATACCATTATATCAATAACAACCATACGTCGACGATATTTTTTACCTTTATCGTGTAATCGTCGATGATATTTTTTAGTTTGGTTTGACACTCACATACTTGAGCGTATCTGTGACGTTGAACATCGATAAATGACTCTTGATTCAGTATATTTATCTAGATAACTAATTGAGGAGTTTCAGCTACAAACTCAATACACCACCAATAAGTCGCTGCGGTTAACGTTTTATCATTCGCTATCAGCATGAACGTTTCCTCGACATCTTTGTTTAACACTATAGACACAATTCCAGAAAAATCATCGGTTGAATGACGCCATGGAATTGTGGTAAATATACTGAATTTTGCACTGCTAAACACAGATAATCTATATACACCAGTGACCTCTGCGGTATGTTTAAAAGTGTTATTTTGCTGCGACCATGTTGCTGTTCCTGATGCTACCGTATATACCATGTTAATTATCTGCTTGTGTGGAATTTTAACGAGATTAGTTTTTTGAATAATATTAGGAATGCCACTAATGATATCGTTGAGTCTTGTGTTAATGTCAGCGAGATTAATAATAACAGTTGGTGGAGTTCCAAAAAAGTCATTAATAGATCTGTATACATTTCTACGAAAATTTAGAAATGTTTGTACATGATTAAAATATTCAGTTCTAAATGTAGCAATTCCATCATTGATTGTCGTTAACGAAGTCATTATTGGAATTTCCTTATCGTCGACGTATTTCTTCGTTGCAGCGTCGAAATCTGTTTCTGGTGTTCTGCGATTATTAATACCATTATTGTTCATGTCGAGAAATGCACGCATTATACCACCGCGCACTGACACGTATTTGGATTCTTGATCGTCTACGTATTTTTTTGTTGCTGCGTCTGTATCTGCGATTGGATCTCCAAGATGTGTAATTTTTCTTCTTGACATAATAATGTCACCGGTAAATACATCACCAGTTTTCTTAACATAGTCGTTAACCGATTTACCGGAATCCTGCATTTTACCTTGATCAGTGAAAGTAACGATATTATTAATAACCGCGTTGGGAATTCGTACAAGTACATCTAGTAGTTGTATATTACTCGTTTTTAATCGTCCTTGTTTGTCCTGAAAAACGACGACTTCATTTTGATCCACATTTGTGATATTTAATAAATCATCGATTTCATTTCTGAGCTGATCAATGGTTGCATATTTAGATAAATCGATCTTCTCCTTATCTTTGCGAATAGATCTTCCATAAATATCTACCATTATATTTACTGATATCTGTTTAAGTGTTATGACGTAGTGTAGTGAACGCGTGCACGACTTTATGAGGCTGTGCTGTTGATTTTGATATAGCATCAAGCACAGCGAGGGTTTCACGACCGCATATTGGAGGATCAGTTATTTTTTGTGTTGGTAGCGTTGAATACCAGATTGGAATATCGCCGGTAACGTACTCTAAAAATTCTTTTGGTAGTGCTAATCCATACGAATCGAAATAAATAATTCCACGTGGATCAATTGCATATCCTACCCAGTGCGTGCCTGGGCCAGAGTTTTTATCGAGATTAATGATACCGGTTTCAATATTGTTTGGTTTTTTAGGTAATTGATCGCGCATAAAAACACCTCTGAAATTTTTTATTTTTAATTGCTTAGTAGCATTAAGTAAATCAAAATTGGACATGGGTGATATTAGTAAACTGTCCCGGGAAGTCTTAGACCCTTTCCGTACCACGAATACTGGGTCCCTGGTAATCTTAGACCTTTTCCCTTTTTTTTGATTCCTTGTCCGGTTGCTTTCTTTAACGCCATTCCAGCAGCTGTTCCAATAGTACCTAATGCAGCTGCCTTTGCAACAGCTGGGGCTGCAGCTGCTATTAAAGCTGGTATAGCTGCGAGAAGCGGAAATATACCACCCGATTTAGCAATATCTTTGATGGCGCCCGCAGAAAGATTAAGTTTGACGCCTTTGTGTGATTTTTTAGCATCATTGAAGTTTTTGAACTGACGCTCGGTCAACGATAGTTTATTTGCACCGGTCATCTGTTCTCGCTTTAGCGATATTTTTATTCGATAGTTATTTTTTGATGCTGATTGCAGTTTTTTAATCTGACCAGGAGTCAGACTCACACTAACGTGATGATATGACATTATTAATATTATGAATGATCTAATTACATGTTTATTTACATATTTTCTACTGGGGCATCAATAACTCTCATTCGTCCACCAACACCTTCGAGTAACATCGATTTATCGCTGAGTATAACAGCAATTGCTCTGTAATTAACAATAACTTCTCGAATCACATAACCGTAGCATGAAGGGACAGTCAGCATCGGAGGCAGAACAGTCACCAACTTACGTTTTGCCGACGACATTGATGGACTAGCAGGAAATGAGCAAGAAATAGCTAGCTTAATTGAGAGCCTCGACAAAACCTCCGCAGCCTACGGCATGGAAGTCAGTGCAGAGAAGACCAAATTGATGACCAACGACACCAAGTGCATCAGTACTGACATCAGGGTCCAAGATACGAAGCTAGAAACAGTCCACAGCTTTAAGTATCTAGGGGGAATTGTAACAGATGAAGGACCGAAGCCTGAAGTACTCTTCAGGATTGCGCAGACAACAGCAGCGCTGACAAAACTGAAGCCCATCTGGAACGACAAGAACATCGCACTCAGTTCAAAGGTCAGACTGATGCACTCACTGGTTATCTCCATATTTCTCTACGCCTGTGAATCATGGACCATAACAGCTGACTTAGAGAAAAGGATACAAGCCACAGAGATGAGATGCTTCCGAAAGATCCTCGGCGTCTCATACAAAGATCGTGTCACCAATGAAGAAATACGGCAAAGGATCAAACAAGCCATTGGGCACGCTGAAGGAGTTAATCCAGCTGCAACCGCAGCACTTCATGGAAAAGTAATACTGACAAAACCTTCTTTGTGGATGCCAGTAATGACTCCAACAATACCAAAAGAACAACGGTTACTCTCTTTTATGGACAGTGGCGGTAAATCAACATTATCATGGTTGACAATGACCACAGATAGTGTTCAAAGTAACATTAATGGTTTATTCACATGGCAGATAGCATCACGGCAAGGTGTCTCTGCACCGCGACATATATTTATTGCTCTCCAAGATGCTGCACGAGTAAGCTCACAATTACGTAGTATAATGATATTTGACACACTTGGTGTTACTGAAGTTTCTTTGAGAATAAATGGACAACAAGAACCAGCCGAGAATATATTACTGAATTTTGAAAATAATCATGTCGCACGTGCGTATCATCGTTTGATGACATTTATGGGGCGTGATCAAAATGTTGATACTGGTTTGCAAATATCCCAGCGGGATTTTACAACGTTGTATCCGATCTATTATTTCTGATTGGAACATTTGGATTTGTTTAGGCAATCGGTCGTTGATATACATTTTCGAGCTCGTGTAACAAGAGGAGTTATTGCTAATTATAGAGCAATCGCCGTTATACTCAGTGATAAAACA
Source organism: Megalonaias nervosa (assembly GCA_016617855.1). Taxonomy (NCBI): domain Eukaryota; kingdom Metazoa; phylum Mollusca; class Bivalvia; order Unionida; family Unionidae; genus Megalonaias; species Megalonaias nervosa. The sequence goes on along the minus strand of JAECUM010009739.1, from coordinate 51,368 downwards.
ATCTTGCTTGAAGGTGTTGGTGGTAAAATGAGAGTTATTGATGCTCCAGTAGAAAATATGTAATTATATCGCTCATGATAATTATAAAATGTCTTATCATCATGTTAGTGTCAGTTTGACTCCTGGTCAGATTAAAAAGCTACAATCAGTATCAAAAGATAACTGTGGAATAAAACTATCATTAAAGCGAGAACAGATCACAGGTGATCCGAATAAGCTATCATTGTCAGAACGTCAACTCAGGCACTTCAATAAAGCAAAACAATCAAAGACTGGCATACGACTTAATCTTTCTGCGGGTGCTATTAAAGACATCGCCAAGACGGGTGGTATATTTTCACTTGTCGCAGCTATACCAGCGTTGATATCCGCTGCAGCCCCAGCTGTTGCAAAAGCAGCTGCGTTAGGTGCTGTTGGGACTGCTGCAGGGATGGCATTAAAGAAAGCAAGAGGAAAAGGAATAAAAAATTCTAAAAAAAAGGGAAAGGGTCTAAGATTGCCAGGGACCCCACATTCGTGGCACGGAAATGGTCTAAGACTGCCGGGAACAATTCGTTGATTCTTCCTATGTCTAATTTTGATTTGCTCGATGCTGCTAAGCAACTAAATATGAAAAAAGCTTAAGAGGTGTTTTTATGCGTGATCGATTACCACACAAACCAAACCGTGTTGAGACTGGTATTATTAATCTCGATAAAAACTCTGCTCAAGGTACTCACTGGGTTGCATACGCGATTGATCCACGTGGAATTGTTTATTTCGATTCGTATGGGTTGGCGCCACCAAAAGTATTCTTAAAATATGTTGACAGACTTCAAAGTATTCCAATCTGGTATTCAACATTACCAACACAGACAATAACAGATCCACCAATATGCGGCCGTGAAGTAATTACTGTACTCGACACTGTGTCAAGGTCTCTAATGCCACCTCATAAAGTCGTGCACTAGTACACCTCGTTGTCCAACTTTTTAAACAGACAATAGTAAATATAATGGTTGATATTTATGGAAGATCTTCTACAAGTGCTTTCACTGGCAAGAGCAAAGACGATATTGATTTATCAAAATACGCGACTAAAGATGAACTCGCTGCTATTATGAACTTATCTGGAGTTGACCGAGATGATGTTGTTGTTTTTCAGGATAGATACGGTGTTTTAAAGACGAGTAATATTAAGTGGATCGACATAATTCGTAGAGTTCTCAGTGCTACCACGGATAATATTCCGGTATTTACTGACGGAGGTAGAATCAGAGACTTAAATGTATCAATCGCAACTATCAGAGATGAAATTGTAAAAAGCGTTGCTGATCGTTTAAAAACCACCGGTGATACAATGACAGGAGAACATAACATAAATGAAAATAAAATTGTTGTTTTAAGGGAACCAACATCCGACGAAAATGCCGCAACAAAGAAATATGTGGATGATAAAGACACTACAATTGATGACAAACTAACCACGCTGCGATCTGAATATGACGTTCACGTAAATATGTTTATGAATACTCGTAAAAACTTTCGGAAACTTAATGAAACCGCAGAAGATATCTTTGGAAGTCAATTCACTGTCGATATAAAACTTTCTGAAGTCAAAACAAAACTCGACGACATCATTAGTGGAATTCCTAGCATCGTTAATAAAACTAATCTGATTAAAATTCCTCACAAACAGATCATCAATGTGGTATATACAGTATCATCAGGATCAGCAACATTGTCACAGCAAAATAACACCATCAAACATACTGCGGAAGTCATTAGTGTGTATAGGCTGTCCGTGTTCAGCTCTGCAAAATTTAAGATATTTGCCACATATTCATGGCATCATTCAACCGATAATTTTTCTGGGACCGTGTCTATTGTGTTAAATAAAGATAACGAAGAAACGTTTATACTGGAATCATCTGATAAAAAAATAACCACTGCGTTCTACTGGTGGTGTCTGGAATTTGTTGCTGAGACACCTCAATTAATTACTTAATACTTGTATATGATTTCACTAATGACTCCGTCATCGACGTCAGATCCAAATTCCGAAATTCTTTTGGTAAACAAATACAGATACGAGCAAGTATCGTGGTGGCAGCAACAACTGAAAAATATCATCGATGATTATACAAACAAGCAGAAAAAATATCAAGGACTTGTAATCATCGATGTAATTGTTCATTCAACATCTGCGGTTATTGCTGGAACAGTAACAATTGTTGGTGCTCTGTCAGCATCATTTGTGTTGCCGGTCGCAATTGGAATTGGTGTTTTCGTTGCAACGGGTATTGCTTGCATTCTTAACATCGTTGCAAAAAAAAAATCATGTACAATCGATAAATTACATGATTATACAATGAAATTGACAGCAGCTACATCTGCATATTCAAAATTATCATCGATGATATCAAGAAGCCTTAATGATGGAATAATATCTAATCAGGAATTTAACGAAATGATCATGGTTTTAAAGTCTGTACAATTTAACAATAAGAATATTAATAATGTCAACGTCGAACGAATTGCTAAAACAGATCGTCACTAATACAGCACCGTTAAAAACCACAATGATATCGACGAGTTCAACCAATCCTGAATTTAGCGTTAACTTTCCAACCGCGATTCCAGCGAAGGAAATAGCGCTAGCACAATTACGAGTTTATTATAGTTGGCCAAATATTATATCAAAATCGTTTCGTGGATTACAGCCAAACAATTCACTGGTATTTGCAAACAAAAATAAACCCGACGGAACGCCCGATTGGCAAGTTGTAAGTATACCTACAGGCAGTTATTAAATAGAACAGATCAACGATGAATTCCAGCGCATAATAAAATCTATCACAGGAAAAGAATCCAAAATAGCTATTACCGTGCACGAACCAACGTTATCTGCTGCGATAGAAATAAACTCACAAGATTACGCTGTAGATACTTATCAATCATCGATCAGAACTGTATTAGGATGGCCAGTCGTTGTACCGGTTTATATAGGATCACCAAAACCTAAACGAGATGAATGTTTCACAGGAAAAAAAAAATATTTATAAAGCTTCCGAAATATCGAAAGGAATTTCCGTGGATATATTTTAACAGATACGTATTTATTAACGAGCGTGGAGAAATTCACGATTTAAGATATTATTTATTTACTTTTCAATGAACGAGAAAATTTCTTAATGTAGAATTTATTAGATCATTTGCTTCAACGATGAAATTTGAATACGACCGAATGTACGCTGATATAAAAAAATTTGTTTTTAAGTATAATACAACACTACAGTGATGATATAAAACAAATGATTATTGATTCGATTCAGCTTATGCAGCAGGTTATATTAGATCAAAAATACGTCAGCAAAATCATCATTGAAAATATAAAATCCAGTGATGATTTACAAGATGTGTTTTTATGCACTACGGAAGAGCGATTAATCTAGATGATGATAAAATAATACCTGATCTTGATTTTAATACTGGACAATACATCAATACTTTCGTCGATGAAAACTTTCCGCAAAATTCTTGAGTCATGGAGAAAAATAAGCCCTCCAGCAGGTATTCTCGGACACAACAATGATCCATACGGTGGAGGACGTCATATCGTACCTGGTATCGTTAATATTACATCAACGATCGCAGTCAACGAAGTACGTGACGCCATCGATGGAAGTTATCAAGTAGACCTCGAAAAATCCAATCAGGCCCAGCAGGGATATATCTTATACACATTTACCCCTCAAGTTTCCCCTGTGCATTTAATTGTATCAGAACCAATTACTCTTTTTGGATTTACAAGGGGTGTCACTGAATATTAATCTGTATGTACGCTCATAGAGCGTCATCGTAGAATGTCTGAGTAAATATTCCCCTGATTATATCAAGGGAATAACAATAAATATTATTACCAGAATAAAATAAATATTATTATCAGAATAAATATTATAATCTGATTCTAAATAAATATTATCTGCATAAATATTATAATCTGATTTTGAATAAATATTATCAGAACAAATATTCTTATCTGAATAAAAACAATATTATAATCAGAATAATATTATAATTTGATTCTGAATAAATATTATCTGAATAAAAAATAAATATTATAATCAGAATAAATAGTATAATCTGATTCTGAATAATCTGCTTCTAAATAAATATTATCTGCATAAATATTATAATCTGATTTTGAATAAATATTATCAGAATAAAATAAATATTATAACCAGAATAAATATTATAATCTGATTCTAAATAAATATTATCTGAATAAAAAATAAATATTATAATCTGATTCTGAATAATCTGATTCTAAATAAATATCATCTGAATAGAAAATAAATATTATATCAGAATAAAAATAAATATTTTTGTACTGCAGTTCGATTCTATCAGGAATTCTGCCAAGGGTTTCGTTTAGCCATTATCAGAGTCACTGGTCCATTACTTTCACTGTCACTCCTTTCACTTTTACTGGTACAATGGATTGTTTGACGCTCTGACATAATCTTTCTCAACTGCCTTACGCGACTATTCACAAGCTTTTTTGTTTCGTATTCGTGAGGTAATTCTGTTCTTATCTTTTCGATTGCGTTTGCGAGTGAAATAAATTCTTTAACCTGCCTGCCTGTCATCAACCTTTGACAAGGATTCTATCATCGATCGATGAATTAATTTCATAAATCTATAATCAGATGGTAATGTATATCTGTTTCAATTTTTCGTTGTTGTAATGATTCAAAATCACAAATGATTTTTTGAGGATCAAGCTCATCAGAAAGTTTTATTCCGTCATGTTGTAATTTCTCAATTGCAGAAATAATAGCATTAATATTTTCATAATTCATTATATAATAAATATCTCTTTAAATTTAAAATATTTCTGAATAATAATAATCTGAATAAATATTTCTGAATGATAATAATAATAATCGGAATAAATATTTCTTGATAATAATAATCTGAATAAATATTACTGAATAATAATAATAATCTGAATAAATATTACTGAATAATTAATCTGAATAAATATTTCTGAATAAAAATAACTGAATAAATATTTCTGAATAATAATAATCTGAATAAATATTTCTGAATAATAATAATAACTGAATAATAATAATAATATGAATAAATATATCTGAATAATAATAACTGAATAAATATTTCTGAATAATAATAATCTGAATAAAAATATTACTGGATAAAAATATTACTGAATAATTAATCTCAATAAATATTTCCGAATAATAATAATCTGAATAAATATTACTGAATAATAATCGCAATAAAAATGTTTCTGAATAATAATCACAATAAAAATATTTCTGAATAATAATAATAATAATAATAATCTGAGTAAATATTTCTGAATAAATGTTACAGAATAATAATAATAATAATAATAATAATAATAATAATAATAATAATAATAATAATAATAATAATCTGATTAAATATTTCTTAATACATATTTCTGAATAATAATAGGCACAATAAAAATATTTCTGAATAATAATAAGCTGAATAATAATCAGAATAAAACTATTTCTGAATCAGAATAAAAATATTCTGAATATAAAATTAAAAATAAGCAAAAAATAAACAGTAGCTATGATGATCGGTCACCATTCCACGGGGTCCCTTCATTGCCAGTAAAGTCTTTAACACCAGGTCCTTTTCTAGGGTCCTTTCATTGATGCCTTTCTTATGGCTTTCATTCATACCTTTCTTATGGCGGTTATGTGGCACCCTATTTTTTTTGTAAAGACTTTCTTATGGCCCACAGGCACCCCATGTCCATGTGTGGGGTACCCTTCAGTGAGGTCACATGATTAAAGAGCTCACATCACCCTACTGTTTATTTTTGGAGGGCTCCAGTTTTTAATCTCATGTACAATCCCCATAATATCAAACCCCGGGATGAGTGAAAAACAACACCCACCACGTGTTTGACGTGCTAAGGAAGTGTACATGAAATCCCTTGCGGAAGAGCCCCCAACTCAATATACAAAATTGGCATAATGGGCCCAATGTCAACAATGTGTCAGTCACAAGATTAGAACTCAAGACCTCGAGTATGATAATTCACCGCGCTAGCATTGCCCCACAGACTCTACTTACAAATATATACAAGTATAAATAATTATAAAGCTATATAACGGTGAATTCCTACAAATGATCAGTATACTTCTGAATAAAATCACGATTATTGTAAACCACAGCACGGATTTATTTCAATTTCAATAAAATAAATCGTAAAATCTGATATCTTACACATTTCTGCCGAGATAAAGTAACACGTGTACTGCTATCAACCGTTGCCAAGGATTCTCTAACTTCGATCGATACATCAGTTGCATGAATCTGTCAGATGGTAATGTATATATACTGCTGTATTGATTGATTCACACAGTTGCGATATACACAATTACACCACATAGAGGCTTCAGAATGAATAAATAATTATTCTATCATTTAATTCCTACAAGTGATCAGTATACTGAAGTTGTAAACTACAGCATGGATTTATTTCAATTTCCATAAAATAAATCGCACATACATGTTTTTAGGATATCATCCGTTGAGTTAAATTACATACAGAGGTCGTACAGTTAAGATCTAAAAATAACTTAACTGTATTCAGACAAGGTCATTACGCACAAGCGCTACGTGACTTTGGTTTATCAGAAAACGAAATCAAAAGGTGTAAATATCATTCTACGAATTTACATAATTACAAATTGCTACTCGACTGACAGCTAATTGCCACACAAACAGTTAGATTAATGAATATCACACAAAACAATAATATGCGGCAAGGTCATATTACGCAATAACAAGCGGGGTAACTGCTTCATTACTCTACCGACGGAGACAGAGTTATCTCCCTTCATGTGTGTATTATATAATAAAATTGTACACTTTCAACAATCTGACATAGAGGTCTCAGAATGAACAAATAATACTTCTATTTTGGTATGGAATATCATTTTCACAGTGCGTTCTTCGCTTGAAATTTTCCTTGTAATCGTCGCTGTGCACGTTCATCACGTGAGATAGGCATGACGGAGCGTAATTGCTGTGAGAATCCTTTTCTGTAGACTCTATCAATGAAATCTACGAAAATAATACCGTTTCTTTCACTGATCTTAACTTTAGTCCACGGAGGTAATCTATCAGCAATGCAGATTTCCTCACTATCGTGGATGAATAATTTTGTCTTCATTCTATTATTCATTATATTCATTAATTTAACTGGCAACATACCTAAATGTGATCTTTTGTACGAATTTCTTGGAAAATGCTGATCTTCTTATACTATTTGCAACAAATATATTGAAGCATGGTGAATACCAAAATATTTACCAGCTGCATATGTCGAAGGAAATATTATTTCTTCGCCTGTCTCTACGTTTGTGGATACAACTGACCTAGGAGACTTGCAACTACTACCGGTATTTCCTAACCTGCAATTTTGACTTTGTGTAATAGCTTGAAAAATTTAATAAAGAATTATTTTTTGGATTCCGATCAATATGATCAATCACAAGTCCGTCTTCAATTATTCCATGAAAATACTCGTACACGAATCGATGTGAGAAATAATGTTTATTTTTTTCCCCCGACAGTGAACATGAGATACCCAGTATTACTAACAACACCGACTGGATTTTTTAGTCGACAGTGCCTGATTACACCATCACGAGATACCTCATAATTCTTGATGATGGGATGCTTAACAAATTCATTTTGTTCCATTTGTACAATAATATTATTTGTTTAAATTCTTATTTTGAAATATGGCAAGATAATCTTCTGCGGTTTTTATAGGAGAGTCGTTGGCGTTATTTTTCTTATCATAATATCGTTTAAGCTCTCTGTTCTTTTAACCACCGCACTGCACACACAACCAGGTTTCTCCTCTGACTCCAACACCACATCGTAAACATGGTTTTGGTCCTAGACTCCCACGGCTAATACTTTGCATATGATATCCACAGAATTCATTTACGCATGCTTTGTTACAAGGGGTCGTATCAATTCAAATATATATTTCTTTTAATTATAATATGGAGGAATTATCTGCAATCAAACCCTCTAAAGCCAGATTCGATCTTGAGAAAGACCTAAAACTAAATTCAGTTTTTCGATGCAAGATCTGGCTTTAACAAATAGAGATATAACTAATCCTATCCGTGAAGCCAAGAAGGAATTTCGTGACGATGGTGCGGCTCATGTGTGGTCAACATTCAGAATTATACACAACACCAAAAGTGTCGCCGATGCTACAATGAATGGCAAACGAGCAGTAAAGATTATTGACTACCTTGATAATCAAAGATATTTTATTCTAATGAAATATATTGTAGAGACAGACGATGATACTTGGATTATCCGTGAAAAACGTGACCCTGTTCGCGCGACACAGTCAGGACACATTGTCACGTTAAATAACAATTCCAAACCAGGAGAGTTGACTGGTATTGACAGACCATATTATGACCGAGAGTATCCTGTAACTGCAGTTGTTTGTGCGTTGTATCCGATGAATGATAAACCCAACGTAATGATCTCAAACCGATGAAATTGTCATCGTTGACTTCGTCAAGGATAAATTGTGTAGCTGAACGAGTTACAGAACATTTCACAAACGCGATGCGTGGAAAAGGTTTAATTGATTTATGACGTAAAAAAATAAACTCGTGGGCAGAAGCAGTTAAATATACCGGAGCATCTATTAAAGATGTTGCTGAGCAAAGAAAAAAATTAAAATTTCCAATTATGGTCAAAACACTAACCGGAGAGATTTTTTATAAGTCGAAATATGAATCTAGAGGAACCCCGATAACGATCATTGATCATAACGCACATGCATTGACTGTGGCAGTAACAATATTTCCACGACACAGAACAATTAAATTATATGACGGTGATATGTTTGATTTTATCAGAAATATTGGTAAGAGTGACCCTGTATTCGTGTGGCTGTTTCAAAGTTCTGATAATAAAGATTATGATCAGTTTGTAAAGAATTTTAAAGATTAATCAGACTGCAGCCAGATAAAGTTCAGTGTGAGATAATGCGTGAAGCAATTCCAGAGAGTCCTATAAATGAGTTTTGGAATTTATGGAGGCCTACTGATCTGATAGTTGCAAGTAGAAAAATAGTTCGTGATACACTTCAACAACAACTATTTACGTTGCATAAAGAACAGTTTTTAAATGTACATGTACCATTGTGTTATCGCCCAGCAGATACTCGACGACAGAATATTGAAGTTGAGATTCCAGGTTGTGGTGATAAACAAATTCCTGCATTAAATGATATTGTTTTACTTCCTGTCGATGCTGTTGAGAGCGCATTAACACCTGACGGAGTCAGGGATAAATCTCCGTGGACACTGGGATACTCTATAACGATCCATTCGTCACAAGGTTTAACTATTTCTGATACAAATATTTGGATTATTGATGATGGTATTGAATGGTCAAATTTGGTTTATCTCGCAGTGTCTCGGGTCAGAAGAATATCTCAATTGCGGCGGGTTATTATGGATTGTGTAATCACTGATGATGTTAATAACGACTTAGTCGTCATCAAGAAAAAATTAGCGAGTTATAAACAATGTGACAAAAAAATAAGCGAGATTTTGATATTGATATTGAATTTATTATGACATTAAAGCAACGACAGAATAATCATTGTGCAAGTTGTAACACAGTAATGTTGTGGCAGTATTCAAATAATAATCCAAGACAATTTACCGTGGATAGAATTAATAGTAGTCTTGGTTGCACACGAGAAAATGTGATGCTGACCTGTCTTGAATGTAATCGACGTAGGGGTGCCAGTTTACAAAAGTGAACGCGGTGGTAACTGCGTGTCTTCAGGAATTACTTGCAATTGTTCACATACAAATCCACGTTGAGGAGCAGTTGAATCCAGTCTATAGATTGCAGGTGTACCCGTAGATGTAACCACACTGGAAATTTTATGTGTGGTCACACTTCAAATAGGATCAGTTGCTCTTTTTTTTACCACCTTCAAGTTCACCGGGTTCATATAAATATCTTACGGTCACATTACCTAGTACTTGTTGTTTCGAGGAAGAGTCATGTCGTTGTATTGGTATATCTTTCTTTGTGATTGCATTAGTAGGCTTCATAGAAATTACACGAGTAATTTCATTATTTAATGCAGCTATCACACTTGGTAATCTTGTAACCCATTCACAAGATCTCTTCCCCGACTTAAAGTCGGTGGATAATTCCTTCGCATATTGATATCCAAACAATCGCTCAGCAAGTGTTCGATTAAATCGCTCAACGATTGCCTGATCACAACGAATTTCAGTGTGTCCTCTTCTGATTTTGACATTATGTTTTTTCATCAATGATGATACTGCACCAAGAAATTCTTTGCCAGGATCAACCTGTAATAGTTGTGGCCATCGCAAGGGTCCTCGTTGATAAATTTGCTCAAACGCAGATGCAACTTCAGATGCTGTATTAGTTGATAACGGCTCTGCTTCTTTATATCTACTTGCAACGTCAACGACAGTTAACGCGTATTTGTATGTGCGTGATTGACGTCTACCAATTTTAATGGTATCATGTAGTAAAAATAAAATATCTGCTTGATGAGCTTCATTGGGAGCACTGCCATCAAAATGTGCATGCTGAATTTGTTTAGGTGGTGGTGAATACATTTGCCATATTGCCTGTCGTGCTAACCACGCTGCAGCAACAGAACGTGAGACATTTGCCTCATCAGTAAGTTTACCAATCGCTGCTCTACCCCTCCAATATCCCCTTGGACTATAATAAATCGATTCCATTATAATAATACTAATTAATTGATTAATTACCAGCCCCTAGTACTAGTTTACCTTTCATTGCAGATTTTACTAGGAAGCTAGCAAGTTTTTCTCTGAGAGATTTATTTTTTATGGAATTTAACTAGTGAATCAACTTCACATCTGCAATATGTCGTTGTTGCAAATCTTTACTTTTATACGCAACATCATGAGCATGACACGCTTGATCAATTGCATTTATTGGATACTCTCCAGGTCTTGGTTGGTCTCGTTCGTCAAGTCGGATTTCAAGTCGGGTTCCTGGACCACAATAATTATATCCAGGTAAATGTTTTTCCTCTGGGTATTTAGCTCATGGAGTCCCTGGTAATTTGGCGAGTGAAGCAGCAATATCTCCGCCTGTCTTCGTAGACTTGTTGGAGATAAATTTGTATTTTTTTGTACCACATTTTACACACTTGCCTGTAAGTGCACGCTTTTCATTTGTTGTTATTATTATTGTTAATCCACTGGTGGGGGTGGGTGCTGTGCATCGAAAACAATATAAATCCATATATTTATTATATTTGTATAACATGGATATCATTGACTTCTCAGCAACACGAAAACAAGAACCAGTCAAGCATCATCCAGCGCTACCAAATTTTATCAGTTGTATAGTAATAGGCCCATCTGGGTCTGGTAAAACACAATTATTACTTAATTTGATAATGAGATGGCTCAAGTTGGATAAATTGTATTTAGTAGCACCATCTGTAGATGATCAACGATGTTATGAAGTACTTAAAGATTTTAATGAAAACGCAAAGTCGTTGTACGACGATGACGGTGACATTGACGGAGTCAATGTTATTGATTTTATTACCGATATTGATGAGGCCCCATCTGTAGATGATCTTGATGGGCGAATTAATAATCTCGTAGTATACGATGATATAATGCTGGACAAACAATCAAATCCAGCTCGGATATTTTCCAGAGGCAGACATAAAAACACAGATGTGATTTATGTTACTCAGCGATATACACAAATACCTAAAGTGATCAGAGACAATTGTAATATTTTAGTTGTGTTTAATGGAGTAGATAATTATGCTTTACAAAATATTTATTACACCTGTTGTTCAGGAGATATGGATATGATTAAATTAAAAAATTTATTTTCAGCGGCGCAAGCTACCCCACACGGATTTATAATGATATATTTACACGACCCTCGGTCACGATATCGTATAGGCCTCGATAATATTTTCGGTTAATTACAGCAGCAGAGAGGGTGAACGATCAACAGTAAGTGACCAGCACGTAAACAGACACGCATAAAAAATGAAATACAAACGTCTACGCGAAGTAACAAGATGAGCTAACCGAATTAGAGAAATCTCATGGTCAGTCAGAGGCTTCGGTTTGACATTATTGACCTTATATTTTTTTTCATTTTCGTAGGAAGCTTTATTTTTCATAAATAAGGTCTCAAGCAAAATGGTCTGTTCACTCTCTCTGCTGCTTGCCATAAATATGTGAAACGCAAGCGTATAGTACGGAATCCAAAAACCTGGTATAGCCAGTTAGGCCAAAAAAGCTTGTCGTCACAACAAAACTTTACTTCTATGGGTGTCAACACCAGTGATGTAACTGCATGCACGCTTGTGACCATTCATGCAACAGTAACTAGGAAACTAATTTACAAAACCATTTACGATCTTTGAATATATATAATTTCAATGTGCGTGCGTGCGTGTGTCTGTGTGTGTGTGTGTGTGTGTGTGTGTGTGTGTGTGAGAGAGAGAGAGAGAGAGAGAGAGAGAGAGAGAGAGAGAGAGAGAGAGAGAGAGAAAGAGAGAGTAAACTTTCAGTGGGTAACACACTGAATTATAGAAGGGGATTACCGCCATCATTTTAAGCATGCATTTTCTATTAGTATATATTGTATTCTATTCTGATTATTCCATTTTGCATTTTCTATTAGTATGTATTCTGTTTTGTATTATTATGTTGGCAGTTTCTATGTATGTAGGGTGGGTGTATATTCTATATCGCAATATTGTTATGTATATTTAATTTATGTTGTGTAATTAATTTTGTTGTCCATTATTGCACGTTGTAAATAGAACATTTACGTAGTTAACTTTTGTACATGATTGTAATTTGTAAACATAATGTTTACTAGAATCTGAGTTCAAGGACACTCTTGTTTACAATTAGATAAGGTTTCCCGTTAGAATGATTCACGTTCTTTTGCGTCGTGGGTCACGTGAAAATGCGTATAAATAGGGAGTTGATAAACAAGTAATTCATTACTGCTTTAGAACAGTCTCTATGAATCTGTTTAGTTTACAGTTGTTTTGTTGAAATCAGATACAATTCGGAAAGAATCATTTATTTAAATTATTCAATGGAATTACTAAACTGCCCATTGACTTTTTGGATGAATGCATTGCTTAGCCCTATAATAAATATAATAAACTACTCGTTGACTTTAATTAAATTGTTCGTTTCACTTTCTTTCCGTTACATATTTTGCGACCTAGAATCGAAACAATCTTTACATCTGCAAGTAAATTTATTATGTATGCTATTGCAATAATGCAATTTCATGTATTTGGATTCCATTTGAATGATTTTATGTGCATTTTTAATATTAGACATGTTGACATTCTTAATTGTGTATTTACAACTCTAAATTATCTTTTTTGTAATTGGCAGATTCAATGTTATAATACAGTGTTAAGTATCTCTCTGGTAAAACGTTCACAAACTAATAGATACAGCGCCGCGATATGAAATTTACAAATTGGTTGCTAGCATGACGCAAATTGCAATAAATTAATTGCTTATGACTCTTTTTAATTTGGACTTAACAACAGATGAAGAATTGTGAAACAAATCCTTTTTAATGCATGTTTTGTTTGGGGTTTTCTTTTGGGGGGTTGGGGGGTTGTCGTTTTTGTTGTGTTTTTTTTTTTTTAAATTATAAACTTCATTGTTTTAAATTGATGATCATTGCTATTGAGGAAAATTGAAAACAAATAATACGTTTCTTTAGGTTAAACTCGTGGGGGAGGTGTGAATAACCCAATCCGTGAATCCATTCGGTGCGGGTGGAATAGGGTGTCTGTGGTTATGTCTTTCAAGCTAAGAATCCACAATATACGCTCGACTGTTCAGATCACTTTCACATCTCACCTCTGTCCGCTTGAGTTCGTGTCTAGGCTCGACCAGCGTGGGTATGTGAGAAAGCTAGCCAGTAGCTTTCCTTGAGTCGGTGGTTTCTATCGGAGTCTACATGGGTTCTTCCGCCACGGAATATATTGGCCGCCATATAAAGTATATAATGTGCTGAGAAGTGGCGTTAAACCCCACGAAACCAAACCAGACTTAACTACAATATACTAGACCAAGGACAGTTGTTTACCCTCAGTGATTAATTTAATAGCTCCATATGTTGATATAATAGGTCATCACAGTAATGCCTTATTAGGAAAATATATGGCGTTGATTGTAATATTCCAACTTGCATTAGGCTAACATCTTACTTGTAACTTTCACTGTGATACAATGTAACATCTAAGATTTTACGCATTTTTACCCTTAGGATAGGACAATCAAATCTGTGTTTTGGTTAGTAAATGTGGGTGTTGGCTAATAGATAAGTGGGTGTTGGTCATTAGTTGTGTAAGTGTTTGTCAGTCAAAACTGTGTTGATTAGTAGATGTTGTTTTGACATTACATTTCACCTTGGTCCTAGAGTGTCATTTTTGGAAAAACAATATATGGACAACGGGAAATCTCATGTTAATTTTCTGCAGCGCATTTCCCTTTGTCCCGAGAGTGTAATTGTGCGACAGAAAGAAAATAAATTCGGTGATGATGATATGAACTAATGTTAAATTCTCCTTGTCCCTGTAGAGCTATTTTAATGTTAAATTCCTCTTGTAATATATTGAGTCATACTTTCAAAATGGCGTCGTAATGTTAGTTCCATTTGTCATCATAGGGTCATGTTTCTCCAAACTACACTGGAGAATATGTTTGAGCAAGTGTATACAAACCCGTGGTGAACGTTTTCCTTTATATGCACGAGCAAGTGACGTAACTATACTGTAGGTGGAATCAGATCACAGTTAATTTGACTATATATTCTCTGCATTTGTTTCTCAGTCCTAATTTTTCCATTGTGTCCAAATGATAATAAATCATATCTTATTCTAAAGTACCTTCAAAGAAGTTCTTGTCATAGGTTATCCGGCATTTTTTTGAGAGGCTGGACTATAAACAATGCACCGTACACTGGGTCACAGTTTTCACTCTCTGATCATTATTAATGCCTCATTACTCCCTGTGCACTGTCGTCGAAATACACACAGACAACCACACAATAACGCTCAAATTCTAAATAATAAACACCTACCTTTAAATCAACACCAAGAATGTATCAATCTATCTCTTGTATCACCGCCAAGAGGAGAAATGCTCTGAAATAGGCTGGGACTACATTCGTGGGTACTGAACCGGAACTACTAATTGTGATCTGATTCCTATCAGGCAAAATTATTTATGACCAATTTTTGCATGCCCACCTATTTCAACTGTATAAATGAAGCCTTTTTGAATTTCCTAGCAAACCAGGCACGCGACATCTGTCAGAAAGTGTGTAGTGCTGGTGTTCTACAGGGTGCAAGTTTTGGCCCAAGTGCTCTTGAGAAACCAAAACTAAATTTGCTATATCTTCCTTAATTATAGGAATTTTTCAATGCAGTATAAACTAAATTGTAATACAAGATGAAGCATGTCTTTAAATATGTTGGACATATAAAAACATTAATAAATTAATTGTTAATGCAAATTAAAATAACTTTTAAATTTAGAAAACTAAATTTTAATGAAAAAAATCAATTTTCATACAAGTTTTAAAACTCAGACTGATAAATTTTAGACAGCATAGTTGAGAAATCAATGGTATTTAAAAGAAACGATAGTTTAGGTCTATACAACTAATAACATTTTTCCCAGTATTAGTGAAGTAAGATAGCTCACAGTGATTTTTGCATCAAATTACAATATGCCTGTTCAAATGCATATTGGTGTACGCAATAAAGAAACAATGACAGGTGCTATGTTCCACATTTATTGTGTCAGGTACTCAGGCAGTTGTTAATATCAATAATAGCACGCTCAAATTTAAAATTGTGATGGGACCAGTACTATGTTTTATAGCAAAAAACAATGCATTCCATTTCAGTGTCGACAACTACAAAAGGCGACAATGTAATAGGAAAATACAGTTCCAGGGAGGCTCTACCTTACTGAAAAATAGTGCTGATCTCTCTCATGAAGACCTAAGCCATGTCTTTGAGGTACTATGTATCAGTGTGGTAATATTAAATACTTTTCGTCACTTACGGCAGGTACATTGCATATGTCCTTATGAAATCTTGCAATCACCACCTGACTATTGGAGAGCTTCCAAAGTAATCCAACTGTTCCATCTTGTTCCAGATATCAATCTAGACCTGAAAAGATATACCGCGTTTCACTTAATCTTAGTGAATAGTAAGATGTAGGTAAATGAAATTAAAATGTGCTAAATATGAAGGTTTTGAAATGATATTAAGGTTGCAAGAACGGGAAAAAACACTAAACTGACACAGTGACACTTAGAAATGTGGAGCAATGGGCGTGCATTAAAGTGATAAATTCATTCGAAAAATATATGAGGTGTCTAGAAGTATATTTAGCCATTTACAGTAAGACAACTAATTAGGTACACTAAGTATCATAAAGTTTAAGGCAATGTGGGGACGGTGAGGTTTGATCATTGGTGCAAACATTAGTACATGCCAGTATACGGGGAAGTTAAGCAATAATGTACTAAATCAAAGGATATTACTATAAGTAATTTTATTCATGATGGAAATAACAATTTTGGATATTGCAAGCTAATACAGCCAAATGTGTGCCTCACAGATCACGTATAGCTACCAACAAACAGATCCTATATCATTAACTAAATGTGAAATTCTGATCCCCAAAACTTGTAAACAAGGATGGACATATAGACATTTGCATATGTTGGACATACACCATGTACTTATTAAGATCAAATGTGGAAAATTATTTTTTTGAAAGTTTTTAGTGTATTTTTAAGAGTGTCGGTTAACAATTATTAAGCTGAATGATTCATTGGAATGTGATATCACCCGATGCTACATTACCACACTCTGTCAAAGTACTAAATTAAAATATGTTACCATACATAAGGGTATTCATGATGAAAATAACATTTTGGGATTTGCGCCTTACAGACCCACCTTAGGTACAGTGAGATCCTATATGATGAACTGAATGTGAACTTCCGATCCCAAACATTCTAAAATATATGGATATTTGTTCATGTTGGAAATGTAACCATGTTAAGATCAGTTGTACAAAGTTGAATTCAAATGCTGTTTGATTACTTCTGGTGTAATCTTTAAAGTGTCAGTTAACAATTATTATTAGTAATTAATAATGCATTAAGTAAAATGGTTCATTAGAATTCCCATAATATCAGCTTAGGCCACATTGCTTTCATTTCATTGTTGTTAAACCATGTTATCAAGATATTGCACTAAGTCTCCAAAGTAAATTTCATAATATTCAAGTCATGGTGAGCGTAGGCAAGTATGCTATAGTCGGCATAGTTGTTTTTGCTAGAGGCGTTTATGAAAAAGATGATGTCATTAATAACGATATTAAAAATAGTCGGACCAAAAAAATTGATCCCAGGGGTACCCATTTATAGATATGTCCCAAGAACTAGTTGAGTTTCCAGGTTTGTAACGCTGTCTTCTGTTTGAGAGGTAATCTGCCATAGTATTTACTGCCGAATCTGAAAATCATATGCTTCCAGCTTCTCAAGGAGGAGTTTATGGGCCAAATATCTTGATTGTGAGACACTATCTGGCTTGTAACATTGCCATGTATATCAACCGTATTAGATTTAGTGCGATAATATTTGTTTATTAAACAATTACCGCGCTATATATAAATGGCGAAATATAAAAAAAAAAAAAATTGATGTTTATAGTCTTTTGAAAGAATTTATGAGTATATTTGATTCTGGGATTAATCATTCAGATCAGAGGAGTGTGTGTAACGTTACAGAAAAGATTAAATCGCTGTTTCGCTTAAAACCATGATATAGATTTAACAAAGAGGCGCAAAAAATATTGTATGACTTTTAAAACATATAATCGAGCTTATTGATACATTAATCAACTTATGAATTATCCTGGAACAGCAACGACGTACACTAGGGAAATATTATGAGGAAAAACACCTGAAAGGTCATTATTCAATATTGTGGAGAAAAAAAGCCGTTGTCGTTGACGTTGACTTAGTACAGATAACGAAATGAATGAATACTGCAACGATGATGATGGTGATGATTATAACTATGAAACAATAAGCAAGTATAGGAGCAGTAGCGAATATTACCAAATATAAATCAATTAGAGAGATGCTTTTGTATAATATATAAAAACAGAAATAGCACTAGGACGTATGTAAAGGAATGAATTTTTTTGTAATGATAAAGAATATTGGGAAATTAGAGAAGACCTTAGGAAATTGTAGAATTTTTGTAAAAGGTTCTTTCGATATAAAGCTATAGAACCAATAGAGTCAATACTCGTGGATGATACACACATCATAGCAGGTTAGGAGTATAAAAACAAGGACTATAATCCATTTGAAATTCTTGGATGTGAGCGCACAATGGATTGTGAATTTCAAGTTACTGTGATGCATTATTACAAAAGTAAATGTGCAGTGTTTTCACCAAACACCAACTGGAAGAAAATGTTATTTGTACAGAAAATTCGTTTTGAGACTTAGGAGTCTGCCATGCGGTAAAATGTATTGATTGTGAGACACTATCTGGCCTTTTAACATTATCATTATAGTATAGAAACATTTAAAATTAATGAATGTCATCATAACAACAACCATCCAATAAAGTTTAATGTGGAAAAAAACTTTCAGTCTAGGTTAGACACATGAATTAAGAGGACAGACAATCAAAATTTCTAATTAAATAATATAATTCTTATATTAGTAGATTCATGACATTGGGACGTTCTCAATGTAATACCTTAGAAACATTAACTATGCCACCGAACGCGTCATTTCGAGTACTGTAATTCACATTTTCTCACGTCACCTGTTGGTCTATGTGCTCCAACACGTCTTAAAAGTTTCATCGGAGTCAAATTACATAATCAACTTTGTCAACCATGCGGATCTTTGGCGAGTATTATCGTACGCACCAGTAAATATTTGCGTGTTTGAACGGATTGATCCTTTGGATTGTTGTTCATATCTATATTTATTGTAACTCCTGGTACATGATTTTATCTAAGTTTCGTAATTTTTATTCATGGTTGTAAACTGTATAGAATACCTTTTATTATAAAGTTGTGTACGTGACTTGGCTCTGTTAAGAATGCAAATTGCACAAGATCTATAAATAAACGTTTACGTATGGTTTGACAAATACTAATAATAATCTTAATAATTAGACTTAAAATGGCGCCTGTGGCGCAATTTCTCAGTGACTGAATGGATTTCGACGTTCCAAGAATAATTCTGCAACTTCCCATTGGTTGCTTTAGGTCACGTGAATAGGCCCAATTCCACGCCAACTCAGTAGTGTATGCTGTCATGTGGGGTCTGTTGCGAGATACAGTCGCAATTTACGGTATATATAATGAGAAAATTAAGCATTCAGAGTTTTGGATTCATTCACACGTATTGTGTTCCTGTTATAAGTCTGCAGACGTGCTTTATGTTGTATTAAGATATTATTCGAGAGGAAAAAAACCATTTGTTTGGGCTGTTCAGTGGAAGTAGAAAATGTTCATTATTTGGACATAATATTATTCTGGAACTGTTATAAATTATTCGAATGAATTATGGACAACGCCATCTTGATAATGTCATGGTTTTTGGAGGACCAGTACATTTCCGGCATTGAAATTTATAATGAACTTTTCATTCATTTAGGACTTTCATAGACCTTTATAAGGAATAGTTTGAATTCACTTCATAATACTTTTTTTAAGTTCCTCATTTTTCATTTATAACTTTGATAACTAAGTTGTTCGTCAAGTTTTATAAAACTTTGTTGGTTTTGTTTCTTTTATGTTACTTAAGTTTGTGACCAATAGAGTCATTACAGCATATAGACATCAATCAACACACAAACGAGTTAGATAGCAACAGCGGTCACTGATATTTCTTTGTAGTTGATCCAGTATACCCTGATAAAATGAAGAACTTCACCACACATGTACAAATTATCCACTACAACTGGAAGTACTGTCAGTATCCCGCGAGTGGCTGTCCCCTTATCAGCATGTAATTGTTGATGAATCCAAGACAATGACTGAAAATTTTTTGATATTTCTCAAGTCATTCTTTTTACTGAAAACATCTGGAATTTTCTTTCTGTTGTGCTATTGAATAATGTAGTATTATAATATGATCATGTCTTCATATTGTTATGTCATGCCAAAAACACATACTGCAAATCCAACTCTTCTGATGCGTAATGGATGAACATCGATCACTAGAACTTGTGTTCCATGTGGAATAAAGAAGTTCACCTCTATAGAAACTTCCAGTTCCATCGGCTATAAACACGCAAGGTTTTAAAAAAAAAAACAACAGACGGCGGCGGTGATATTGCGGCTACATTAACAAAGTTATCAGGGACACCATGGAATAAATACTGTGGGCCTGGTACAAGACATGATATATGACTCGATTCTAACAACCAGCCAAAGTCTGATGACACACCTATCAACCGCGTTATTGCTGTGTGTTACAGACATGACCTTGTTTATAAAGCATCAAAAGATATCCATTCATGTCAACGCCCCGAAGTGGATCTGATTCATATCTTGAATGCAATTAATCCAATATTAAGAGAACGAATCGCAAGATGGGTCGCTACGGGAGGTATAAAAGCCATGACTGCTCATGAAGGATCTTAGATCCTCTTGTGGACAAAAGTCCACTTGGAGCCAGACAAAAATGCACTCACTAAAAGCAAAGTAATATGAATATAAACAAACAATGGACACAAAAAGCCGAATATTATCAAAAATATAGTAGAGTCTGTGAGGGTATTGGAGAGGTGAAGCTGCTGTGGAAAAGTTAGAGAGTGCAGCAAAGGTCGCATATGGCTTTGCTCCAACATGGTTGGCCAAACAAGCGCTGTTGCAAATTTACTTATCCGTACCAAGAAAGATTTCATGTTTATGGTTTGATTCTCCAAGCACCTAATAAGGTTCATCTGGCTGATTTGTTGTTTCTTCTGCACAATCGTATCCGTGATAGACAAGGTTGAATGCACACCTACAAGTACGCACTAACCATTGTTGATGTTGCCAGCAGATATTAAGATGATGAGCCGCTGATGTCAAAAGTGTTGCAGATGCACTATGATGCATATATGAACGCGGACCGCTCACATTGACACTGTTGTCACAAGTGGATCCTGGTAAAGAATTTCTCGGATCTGTAGCGGCGCTATTAACCAAACACAGTGTGCGAGTTCGTTATGGAAATGTCAATGTACAGCATGACCAAGTTATTGTGGAACAATTTAATCATATTCTTGCAGAATGGTTATTTGGTCATCAGTACGGGCAGGAACTGCTAATGAGGCCATAGCAGCCCCAGAACACAGAGCAGTCTAACAAATGGGTAACACGTCTCCCATTAGTCATCGCAGCATTGAACATTGAAGTCACACGCACGACTGGATTAAAACCAGCTAATGCAATTCAACAAATGACTGTCACTTTGACTCAGAAATGATTTCAAAGCCAGCACCGCTACAACCACTCGGAGGCAAGTTTGTTCATGTTTGAGATCTTTTTGCAAAACTACCTGTGGAACACCTTTTTAATGTTCTTGGAGCCATTGACTATAATCAAGTACATTTTGGGTCGCAGTCCCGCATACTCTTCTATTAGTTTACCCGAGGATTTCGACTTCAAACTTACCAACAACCTTTGTATTGGCATTGCTATACAACGGATGTTCTTTTGGATACTCCCTGGTATCAAATTCGTTGATCAAATGTGGTCGTACCATGTCTGCATACACATCGTTGGTGGTGATACGCATCAGCAGTGAGCCAGTGTTGGTGTACAACATCTTAAGCCGATCCTGATAAAACAGTTTGATCTTGTCATAGTAAAACTCATACATGAGCAGCTTCTACACGTCCAACACGGACGATCTAACACAGACTGCCTTTGCCAGTGACAGTTTTGATTTTTTTTACTGTGAACGGCAACAAGCCCATTATCAATGATTTTTCTGGATTCAAAGCCTGGGTCAGCGATGAACCTTCAATGATTGTTTTGCTCACTCTCACAGGCAAGATCAACCCGAATTTGTTTACACAGATTTTCCATGGTTGTCCCGAAGATAGCATTGTTCACGAGCTTGAAAAATCCTTCTCAAAGTCATTGGTGGCCTCAGTTCTCAGATCCGTATTCATCTGAATGCACGGTGCAATCCAAGCTTGCTGCCGAATTCAAGCAGTCGATGGATTTTGGCTGCAAGCATACAAACTCGCAAGTACAACTACACATTTAGTATGTAATTGTATTGGTTATAAGACTTGGTACCAGTTTGGTGCATTCAGCATATTTGCGTCCAGATTCATCAACGATTGCACACTGATACTATGCACTGGGCACCGACAGAGCTTTTCGTGCCAGTGATAATCATTGTGCACTTCATGTAAATGTTCGGGGTATTCCATTTCAACTTCAAAGAAGTATCCATGGTCACTGTTGATGTTGCAATTGTGAACGTGTTTCTGTAGATCCATTTGCGCTTGATCAATCCACTAAAATCCACCAACTGGACATGGTTGCATCATTGCTCATCCATAAATGTTATTTTGTATTTTGACACATGATGTAACTGGTGGGAGCAGCGGTGTCATACCCGACCACATCTGGGTTGGCGCTAGCGTATCTGTGACTTGACATTGATATTCCACCATGAAGTGATCGCTCGATAACTGATGCTGGTCAACGTCTGTGAGCAATTCCAGCTCAAGTTTAGTTTTGGACAGCAACACATCCCCACCTATACCCGGTGACGAAAAGTTATGTGCGGGATCGAGCTTGTACATGTGCATGGTAGTGTCACAAAATCTCTCAAACACCTTAGCCAGCAACAACACATCAGTGCACAGATACAGATCATGATAGTCATCAAGGTGTTTGCAGACTTTCTTCTCATGTTCTTGATCTTTTCTGAAATACCTTCATGTGACAGCAATGACTAAAATGCTTCGATCAGTGGCAACTGAGTTACAGTAAATTTGTTCCAGTTACACATGTACTCGTATGGATACACATCTATTCTTGTGATCAAATCCATATTGGTTGAACAGTATCAACGAGTAATTACAAAGTTCTCCGCCATTAGATTGTTTGCTAACTTGCACAAAGACGAATTCATAAAATTTAATGAATCAATGAACTGCAGCTATCCCACCCTAAACGTCATGTATTTTTCCATGTGGTTGGGGATCACAGTTATTGGTAAGGATGATGCTGTTGCTACTGTTTGCATTATTATGGGACCTTCATACCCAAGCAAGTTATGGAGCAACACAGTGATTTTGTTTTGTTTGGATAAGTTCGTAGCTGTTGATTGCATGCATTGTGTACAGTACCTATGTACGTGCCAGTGATGTGATAGTGATCACAAACTTTGCCATTATTCAACGGCAAAACCATCTCGGTAAAAGCTTTTTCACAAATCCAGCATAAGCGACTGCGAAGAACTCGTGAGAACTCATGTACGAGTTTTACTATTTGTCATAATTATGTATGCAGGTGAATAAAGCTCCTGTCGAATCCATTTTAGCGTAACTTCGATCGATTTGAGAAACACCTCAACTGTGTTTAGAGAGCTAGCTCCCTGGGCAGGATTAAGGACTGGTTGCGCTGTTTCTCCATCACATTGAACTACTAAATAACAGAACCCGCATGGGATTTGTTCAGTGACTTGCACTGATTGATCGATATTAGACGCATCTGGATCTTTGAAATCAGAGTTTTTTCTACTGAAATGTTGAGACATTCAAAATCCACGTAAATGATACAAGGGACTGTCATCTTTTGTTCCACTACAGTAAATTTTACAATATTTTAACCTGGTTGTGGCATTATTGTTTGTTGCGGTTTTTCACTAATACCACCACAGTTGAAGTTCTGGCTGGTGAGCAGTTGCTGGGTCTTAAAAACATGCATGCATCATTTTTTATTTGTGTGCTTGCTGTGTACCTTAAGTAACTGTGCAAGATTCTTTATCCATAACTAGTGCGATACCAGTTCTGATTCATTCATTTCACTGAACATCAATGAATCAATCTGAGTTCATCCATGCTGCCCATGTGGGGATAATGCAAATAGATTAAAGCCTTTATCATAAGCGAACACATTAACAATAAAACCTCGATTACGTGTTTCAAATTTGTTCAATGTGGCTTTGGTAACCTGCACAGGAAATTCGATATCACCAAGTTAAGATTACCAAGGTGTTGCTGGTATTTTTGAGGCATGTCTTGGTGACCACAAGCCAGATATAATGCTGACAAAATTGCCCGTTTAAAACACCTATTACCAAGGTTTTTATGCTTATCACTGACCTTTTCGGTACCCACTTTGGTGTTGCTCTGTAACTG
This sequence comes from Megalonaias nervosa, assembly GCA_016617855.1. Taxonomy (NCBI): domain Eukaryota; kingdom Metazoa; phylum Mollusca; class Bivalvia; order Unionida; family Unionidae; genus Megalonaias; species Megalonaias nervosa. The sequence goes on along the minus strand of JAECUM010009739.1, from coordinate 26,786 downwards.
GAACCACAAAAGGGTTGCTAAGGTGAAAGATTTACTTTGACTTGGCCACATCATTCGAGTCCATCCCTCTCCTAGATTAGTGTATTTTTCCAAAGTTTAAAGAATCTTTTCAATTCCTGTCTCTGATTGCACTGTATTTGCAGTTCAGGATTACGCTGGCACCAATGTGAATCCAAGTTTAATAGTTGTTTTAAATCCATCCTTGCCAGGTGGTATAACCAAATGTGCGCCAAGGACAATGTCTACTTTAACGCCAGAGTGGCCAAACTTTTGCAACACTGCTGTGATTCCAGGAATCATATTTGTTAATAGTTGTTGAGCGTCTGTCTGGTTTGTATGTGGTGGGATAATTCCTACGTGATTTTTAATTCAGCACTATGTTTCTGAAATTTGAATTCGGGTACTTGTGACTGTTATGTTTTTGCACAAACATACTCAGCTGCTTCAATGGCAATTGCAGATGCAAGACGACGATGACGGTTTTCCTCATACTCACCTAATATCACAAGGATGTCAGCTTTTCTTGCACCTCTTGGTATTTGGGCATTACGCTCATGTGCAAATTGTTTTAGTTGTTGTACCGTTGTTTTGTTTGTAATCGTTGTTGTTGGTGTTGCAGTGGGAATGACAACTGGTCGTGGTGGATTCAATACAAATACTGGTCTCAATAATTCAAGTATGTCAGCCTTTCGCATACAACTTCGTATATATATATATATATATATATATATATATATATATATATGGGCACCCACAGCATGGGTCAAGGGGGGTCACACGACACCCCCCTGGAAATCATACTGCAAATATATATATATATAAATTCCGACAAATTTAATCATGCAAATGAAGCTGAAAATATGTCACAAGATTCTGTTCAAAATGCTTAATAAATACTAGCTTTAGTTTCAAACTGCTTCTTATACTAACTCTCCCAGTTGTGACTGACTGACCCCCTCCTGAAAATCCTGACTCCATTGCAAAAATTCCTGCGGGCCCCCATGTATATATATATTTCATTTTGTCGTATGAGCTGTTTGAGGTATGGTAGGCATGCTTATATAAGGGGAAAACCGTCTCTAATTAGGAAATCTGTCAATGACTAGTTTTAATATTTGTATTTTACCAGGATCAGAAACTGCAACTGCTTCAATCTATTATTTTATATATTTCTGCTTATGTTTTTTTTAATCTGTCTGTGCAGCTACAGGTGTTCGTGCTGTCGGTGTTATTTTTTTGTTGCGCCTTTTAGTATTCATGAATAGATCCATAGGGTCTGCAAAGTTGATTATATGACTTGACCTTGATAATGCATTCAAGACATAGTCATGCACCTGACCATTATGTATCATCATCAACTGTGCTTTACAGTATTTGTAATGACACGTTCTGCTGCAGAGTTCTTATTTTTCAAGGTAAGAGCCTTTGCACTTATTATGTCCCAATGCCATGGACCCTTATATGTAAAGTCAAGCATTTATCTAATTGGTGGCAACACTACTACAGTTCAGATGTATACTGTTTTTGATAACCCACCACTGCCATTTTATCTCCTTCTCTGCACCAGGTAGAACACTGATTTCAAGACTAAGCAGATAGAGAGCCTCATAGAGTCCATTATGCAACTTTATGGTAACTCAAAGTTTTAAAACAGGCTTTCTCCAATAAAATAGCTCGTTATTACTGGCATCATCAGAATCATTTGTAAACACGAATGAATGAATCTCCAGTGCCCAAATGAACCAAAACGACCCATCACGACAAAGTACTGCGCCAACCCTAGATGGGCCACACTGTGCACTGGAACCTAACATCAAATTTCTTAGAGCCCTGGTAAATTTCCTCAGTCATTTTTGTTACATTGCGTTTATTAATAGCATCTGAAATTGTTGTCAGTGTTTGCACTGCTGTTCTTCTGCATCATTATATCTTTCGTATATCCATTGAAGAATACTGAGTTCGGACCTATATTAACAGCCCAAAAGCATTTGTTTATTTAGCCTGCACTTTGATGTCTTCATCATTACAGCTAGAAAACAAGTCTCACTAAAATTATCAAACACTTCAGACTCAGCAGGCAAGTTATTCCTCTTCTGTGGATGTACTTTTTTGTGCACGATATTCTACAAATTCTTTTTATTTTTAATTTCTTCGTAAGTTTGCTCAGGTTTATTTCATTCAATTTCTAAGGTCACTCCAAGTTAAATCAATTTATCAATGGGTTTTGTTATTGTCTCTGAGAATGCATAAAACATCTTTTGAACCTCTTTGATAAATCTATATGACACATTCAATCAATAAAGCAATCTCAGTTTGTCCATTACACTTTTGATTTTCTAGTCATTGGGTAAATTAATTCCATTCTTAGAGACCTCCATAAATTCCTTCAAAATATTTGAAAATCAATCCGATTTTTTTTGCCATTTTATACCAAGTAATTTCTTTAAAACAAAAGGATATTTCTTCATTCAAGCTGTGCTTGTCTGAATTAGATCATTGAATTTATTGGCATGCAACTAATTCTAAGCAAGGATACATGTGAGGTTTTTATGTTTAATTAATGTGTGCAGTCTACAGCAATTATGGATACATTTCAAAGATTATGCATGCCATGTATGCATCACTGATATTGACTTTAAAATCATCAAATTGGCTTTCATTTGTTCACATTTCACCAGCCGAGACTAGGATGTCTCCCAATTATTAAAATATTTTCATTCCTAAAGTTAGCAATGTTGTGTTTCAAAGTCAGATGCCTTAACCCCAGAATCAATGCCTGTGTTGATAAGATGAATAAAAATTCTCCTGTTTGACGTCAAGAAATTGCCTCGAGAAACACATGATAGCCCCTCCCATAATGAAGCCCATATTGCAAGAAATGTCATTAGACTATTTCCAGTACACTCACCAAACAAAATCTTGAGTATCTTGCAATATTAGCAGATTATATAATAACTGCAGCAAATTCAGCTTGTGTATCATGATTTTGCTTTGAATTTTCTTGGCACTCAATGAATCAATAGGTACATATGAGATTTGAGAAAAAAAGATGACAAGAGCTAGAATTTTTTTAAGAAGCACCATCTATGGATGATCAGATGGACAGTATATTTGTCATATCTCCCCCATATGATGGAGGTGTAAACAACAAAACCATTGGCTAATCAGTACCATCAAGTAAAACTCGAATGTACATTTCCTTCCTTGGAGCCACGAACAAAGCTCAAACACCAACATTAATATGCTGTCAACAAAAGCAAACCTTAAATACAACCTTTAATCTCAATCTTTTTAACACAAATTGTGAACAAAATTCCCTTAAAGGAACAGATGCTCTACTGGATGAAAAGAATTTCCATGATTTCAAGATAAGACTATTTCTTCCTTTTAACTGTCGAGTGTTGAAACTATCTCAGATATTTCGTGCAATAAGATTTTCAAATTATCTGCTATGTTACATATACTGGATGTCAGCTTGACACCATTTTCATTTAGGACAAAGTGGAATTCATTGGAACTCTTTTGGTGCAAACCCCATGTAATAATTGTCATTTATTCAGGTGGGAGTAGTGACAAGAGTTTTAAGACAGCCATTGTGGATGCACAACTAGCGCCATTTTCATTCAGGACCAACTAGGTATCATAAAATGTCTATTACTGAAAACCCCATGTTTATATAGCCATCCATTTCTAAAGAAGTAGAGATAACAATAGTTTATCCATTTACGAGTAGCAATAACAGGATTTTCAAGATTCTGCTGTGGTGTCCATATTGGACATCAGATCAGCACCATTTTCGTTTAGATCAACTGGATATTATAAGAAGTCACCTGGTGAAAATCCCACATAAATATGACTTTCTGTTCAAGTAAAGATGTGTTACAAAACTTTTATGAAGACTGCGATATCAGAATTCTGATTGTCATCATTTTTATTTAGGACAAGTTAGACATCATAAGAAGTCTCTTAGTGGAAACCCAATGTTGATATGACCAGCCGTTCAGGAGGAATAGCAACAAGACTTTTAATATGGCTGCCCTGTTGGCCATATTGGAATTCATATCTGCACCATTTTCATTTAGGACCAACTAGACATCATAAGAAGTCTTTCAGTGAAAACATCATGCTGATAAGACCATTCATTTAGGAGGAGCAGTGATTACAAGATTTTTAATATGGCCACTGTGGTGGTCATATTGGATGTCAGATCAACTACATTTTTAATTAGGACCACCTAAACAGCATAAGAAGTCTTTTAGTAAAACCCAATGTTGATAAGACCATCCATTCAGGAAGAGTAGTGGTAACAAGATTTTCAAGATACTGGATGTCCAAGCAGCAACATTTTCATTTAGGATATAATAAATATAAATAAACCATGGGCTGTGTGTACAGTTTCAAGGCAACCTTCAAGGTATCCCCCAAATAGTTCAGGAGAAGTAGTTAAAACAAGCCTGTCCTAATGGATCGCAGATGACAAAAGCATCCCATAAGCTCTTCTGGTCTATGGCCAGTAGAGATAAATCAGTAAAAGTTGATAAAAGTATTAAATAAGGTCGAGCATATGTTAATAAATGTCAAGAAGTGAAATCTAAATGCATAGTTGCTTCATATGTGGTATAATAAACAATCTTCAGTACTAACATTAATCTGTCGTCTACACCAACTTGCTGCTGGTGGGGTCATACCATATGCTCTCCTCTACTATGTATGGGCAAGTTAAAAAAGATAACATATAAACATTCAGAAGTGACATTTTTCAGAGGTCAATTTGAATGGACAATATGTAGATAAAAATGTTTTCCATGAAAATTCACTTTTCGACAGAAAAATTCCCAACTTTAGGTTCGGAGTTTATCACATGATGGATGGATGGAGGGATGGATCAATCAATAGATAGATAGATTGATAGATACTGATATTTATCACATTATAGAGTTGCCCAATAAAGATTAAAAAGAATATTAATTAAAAAAAACTGTACTATATTAAATTTTAATTAGAAGGTCTGAGTATCTGCATGAGCATTTTAAAAATAGTATCAATTTTTGTTGTAAAATACATGATAATTATGCAAATGATTGAGTAGAAATTAGAACAAAAATCTGTTTTGTGACTCGGCTAGATGGGATGGGATAACAAATGGGTAACTTGATATGCCTCCATGTTAGCTATGGTGGCAGATGGTAGGGAATTAAAAGATTAATCATTTATAGGATTAACTTGAAGAAAATATGATACATCCAGAGAGATGCACCAAGTACCACAGAGTTGTATCTGTCCTTTTGAGAGCATGATTGATGTTATATTTAGTAGTACATGTAGCACATTAACGTTGAGGAGGGACCATTGAGTTGTGTTACATGCAACCTTCTGCATTGTAATGGACCAGATCAGTTGTATTGATCAGAGGGATTAAGGTGGCACCATCCCATCTAGCAGAGTCACAAAACAGATTTTTGTTCTAATTTCTACTCAATAACTTAATAAGTTTTAAGAACTGCATGGACTGGACTCGAATTTGGTACAAGATTTTAAATTAAAACAACTTTTTATGGAGCTATAGCTCATGTGCAGATTAAATGTTTTCCCCTTTAATTGCATCATATTGTTGAAGACTGTGGGACTTTGATAAAACAAGGCATTGAGGACAAGAATGCTCATGCAACAAGGACTAAATGGTTTTTAGTTACTCACTATAGCAATGATTTTGATATCATAGTCTTCATAGATTGTTGTTGCAGCTGTTGTATTTTCATGCTGTTGCTCTTTGTACACGAGTTGATAATTAAAGCTAACATTGCAATTTATCAATGCCTGAAAAGGAGCATCAAGATCTTCTGTTATGTATATTTAATTGTTTGTCTGTTAGTTTTAATTTTTATTTATTCTATTACATGCTATTGTAATGTAACATTGTTAACTGGACTTGACCTTGTCCAGAATTTAGTTCAGTTCTGTTTGACCTGATTGACGTTTTGAAATTTTTTTTTTATTTCATTGATGTAAACAACTAATAATAGCTTCATTATCCTCTATGGGTATGAGTTCATTGACCAAATTATTATTCAGGTAAATGTTGATTTGGGTCAGGGTTTTGGGGATTCCAAAGTGAATTTTATAGGGTATTATGCTTTAAATAAACAAGGCTCATTAAATCATGCGAGAGAGTTATTTTCCATTAGATAATGGTTGTTTTTAGAAAATGCTAATTTGTGACCCCGAGGTCAAACAGAAAACTATATTATCTTGTGACTGTCAAAATTTTACCAGTTGTGCTTTAACATCTGGACTTTGAAATGTATTATTGTTGTGTCCAGTTTGTTCTGAATTTTATTTTCTTAAAATTATTGATTTCAAGTGATTATTTTCTCTGGAAATACAAAAGGGCTTTGACAAAATTCTTGGATAAAGACATTCATTGGATTCAAATCTGGAATAATATTTCTGTGATCAACAAGAGACTGTTGACACATCAGTACGACGCAGGCCATAACAGACATGTCATCACCTTCAATTTTAAATCTCTTCGGGACCTGAACCGAGTTTTATTCAGGACTTTTATTACTAGGACTTGTGTTTTTAATTCTTGGATTATTTTGGATCAATTTGCAAAACTGTAAGTTCTTTTTTCTCATTTTTCACTTTGTACTCTAGGGAAATAAATTATTTGTTAAATTTTACAAAGCTTGTTGTCTTCACTCTTTCTGTTTCTTATTTTAAGAGCATAGACTTGTAACACTTCAGAATTACAGGCTTTCTACTGGGACATATATATTCTTCTCAAATTACATAGTAATTCAATTTAAATCTGGACCAGAAAAGCACTGAGAGCCTGTCAAGTGATAAACTTTGTATTACAATGAATGTCATTAGTGGTTACCAGTCAGTATCTTGTGAAAGAAACTAAAAATGCTTGTGGATTTTATTTTAAAAAATCTTTGCAGTGAACTATAAGATATACAACTCTTTCTGTTTCATTTAATTGACAATACACCAGTACTCATTCATTATTATTCTTTTATTATCATTGTAATATTTTCTGTTAGAATCCAATTCATGTTCATAAACTTCTATTTTATTATAGAATGAAAGAATATAGACTATGTAAAAATAAAATTCAATTGTGTTCTTTTAAATCTACTGAAAACACATAAAATATATGTTGATAAAATCTACTGGTTTAGAAGGCAATCTATTTATCAAAATTTTTTTAATCTACTGGTTTGATGACCTGGTTCTATCACGTGTATGGGGGTATAGTAATGCAAAACACTGGAGGTCACATAACTAATATACTTATGTTAATATAATCATCAGTTAATATTCATCACATGTTTGGCTTAAAAGTTGTTTCATTCACTGTTTTGTAGTTTACTGAATAATATAAGTTTCTGTCATGTGTTAAACATAATCTTCCATGCAACATTTCAAATTAAACTTCTTGAAATTCACTGAATAATTTCAATTTCTTTCTTGTCAAAAGCCTGTGAAATCCATTATAAATTGTTCAACTCACTGCATATATTTCATTTAAATGAAATTTTTTTTATAATTCCTCTACTGATTGCACTCAGTGCCATGGAAATTTGAACACTACACTCACTTCTCCAACTTCTAAACATGCACAGCTCATATTGTGCTCTTCACCTGGGTTCAACATATTTTTCTGACGTAGAGCAGGTTTTAACTTGGGCAAAGATTGTCTGGCAGTGACACTGAAAGTTGAAGCACATGCTCAACAGCTGGCTTTACCAGTTAATTAAGGGTGGTTGTGTACAGCTGCATGCGCCACAGTTCCTGTTTGATTGCTTGCATAGGCATAACATCGTTGAAATCACAAACCTACTCAACAGACACAATGTATGTATCCACCCCAACCCATTTTTTCTTAAGTAAGAAAATTATTAAGAGTAATTATGTCCACAAGAAAACTGTGCAACTTTAAGGTTTGAAAATTAATCAAGTTAAACAAATACATGAAATCATTATTATTATGGTTCCTGGACATGCACTGTGCCATCCCTATGTCATATAACCACAAGTTTGTTAAAACTTGTATAAATCAAGGTGAGAAAAAGAAAATGATTTAATCTGCTCATCCCTTTGGCCCAATGCAGAGTAAAAGTAGTTTGTCCCATCAATTACTTAGCTTAACCCATGGTACAACATTATGATTATTTATATATATATGTATATATATATATAGATAGATGTTTAATGTGGTTTCAGTTCAAAGACATTCTATAGATGGGACAATACTAGCAGTTGGATTTTGTTCATGATCCCATTTATTTTGACTCTTCCATACACGTGAATCTACCAGCGATAGGTCAAAAATACCATTTAAAGGAGAGCCAGATCATACAGTTTCATAGATGAAGTCTACCTTTTGAAAATTACAAGAATTTGTTAAAAACCATTTAAAAACACAAACATGGTATTTTTATGTGTTCTATCAACACAATAGAGAAACCAGCCGAAACCAGTCTACTGGAGATTGGAAATGTCCTACCAGTATAATGACCGGTACAATGATACATGGCAGATCCACTGTTAAAGAACAATTGACATGTGTACACAACAAGCTGTTAACTGATTATCTCATTCCTGGAATATGAGTAGCTCAAGGCCAAATGCAGGATGTTTTGAGGAGTTTATGTAATAAAGGAATAAAAGGTGGTTGTCATGTCTTCTAAGCCTTTGTTAAAATAATGGTAGACCATTGCTAGAAGGAAGATGGAGAAACAGAACATAATTTAATGTTTCGTCGGACTCACTAGAGTAAATATCTGGATTTGTTGTCATGTTTAATTGTTGTTATATTGTTCAAAATGTTTTAAGAGGAATATTTAAGGTCTTGCATTTTTTTTTCAATTCATGCCATAATGCCGAAACACGTGGTTCCTCCCAATGTTAAGAAACCACCAGTTAAGAAATATTACAAGTTCAACAGCGTATAGATATCAGAGTTTTAAGTATGTGCAAGCAAGTAGCAAAGGTCCCAAGTTTACATTCAGAGGTATGCATCTTTTGGATTTCATGCACATAAATTAAATTTAATCCCAAATAAGATAATTTTAAAGTTGGGATAAAAGCATAAATACATCATGTATTCTTTCATTGTTTATTTAAAGTCTACATCAATCTTTACTTTTTTTTATATGATTTATAGTGGTGAAACCTGCCAGCAGAATTCTGGATCTAAACCATGAAGAAGACAAAGTCCCTGAATATGAGACTCAGGAATACATCTCAAGTCCAAGTCAGGAACTTCCTCTGTGGAGTAAACATACTTGAAGGACTATTGGAGAGCAGTCAGCAACCTTACAAACCCAGCAATATGAAAACTGAAGCTAGAACTTCTTTGCAGACTGAGCATAGTTATCCTGTCATTATAACATTCCAATGCTGATACAGAGATACAGATCGACATTCTCCATTCTTCACAAAATACAAATTGATTCAGGAGGAAATTTGGACCAGAGAACTACTGAAAGCCTGTTAAGTGTGAAGCTTAATAATCACAGTGGATATCATCAGTGGTCACCAGGCAGTTATCTTATGAAGGAAACTAAAAATGCCATTTGATATTAATATAAAAATAATCTTTGCAGTGAACTATAAGATAAACAACTATTCCTTTTTCATTGATTGACAACATGCTGACTCATATTAATTATTGTATACATAAGATTTGTAAAATAGGTTATGCACAAGTCAGAAAGTTGTTTGTATTGTGGAGAGTATGGCCATGTAACACAGTGGTTTCTGAATGGAAAATAGATTCATTGTTATGTTTGTAAGGAACTAGGACATAAACAAAAGTCATGCACGTACCAACAGGCGGAAAGCAATGAAGTTAAGGCCTATGCAACAAATATCCAGCAACGAACTGGATTAGAATATGTGTATACTTTTCAATGTAAGTATTATAATTCTTTAAACAGGTTTCTGGCACTATTGGATTTGTATACAAAGTGCATGTAAACAACTATGTGATGCTGTTAAAGTTACTTCTTCTTCTGGACCACTCTGGTGGCCTAGTGGTTAGAGCATCCACCTCAGGTGCTGGAGGTCATGCGTTCGAACCTCAGCCAAGTCATACCAAAGACTTATAAAAATGGTACTAACAGCTGCCTTGCTTGATGCTCAGCATTAAGAGGGTAGTGTTAGGACTGGTTGGCCTGGCATCAGAATAATGTGACCGGGTGGGATATCATGCAACATGTCTGTGGCATGATGCCCCAGTGCTAGACATCACTATAAACTGCCACATTGCAGACATCGTAGCAATATGACTGAAAAATTGTCAAAAGCTACATTAAAATTTCATATCAAATACACACACACACTTCTCCCTCTGAGGCTCCTCAACTATTTAATATATCAGTGTCTTCTTGTACATATGTAAATCAGTCTGATATTGAACATTCTCATGTATCCAACTCTACTACATGTGGTCATGGTACAACAGATGGATCTTGTATGTTATCTTCTTCATGTGTTTATGTAAATAATCAAGATGATGAGAAGAAACCTGTCAAGTCTAAAAACAATACGTTGCATACTGCCATGTCTGAAAATCAATCCTCTGATCAAAATTGTCATGTCTTTGGCCTCCTCAAAAGAGGTCTGCAAGTAGTCAACCTAAATATCAACCATATCCTCCAAAAACTGAATGAGATTAAATTAATCTTACAGCAAACCATATCAGTCAATATTCTGGGTTTATGTGAAACCTTTCTCTCTGATGATACTGATGATCTGGCTCTCCAAATACAGGGATTCAACTCTGAAAGAAAAGATAGGGAATCCATGGGGGGTGGGTGGAGGTATTCTTCTCTATGTAGACAGTTCCATTAGTTATAACAGAGATGTTGATCTAGAGACTATTGGAGTGGATAGTATCTGGATCGAAGTAACCCTTGCCCAATCAAAGCCAATACTCTTATGTTCAGTTTAATTACACATAAATTAGTGGAAGAGTATCGATATAGGCTGCCAAGTGTGTGAGATGTTCCTGAAACTTTGACTACTCGTTCCGATGTCAGCCGACATCGGAACACACTATACAAGGCCGTAATTTGGGTAGTAAGACAGCACTAAAACAAAAAAAAAAACGTGCTATGTCTTACATTGTAGGACTAACTCCCACCCTACATAGTTTGCCTTAGTTGATCAGCTCCTCTCTCCAAAAAATTCATTGTTTTTAACCACACTCCACCTAGGTGATCAAGTTTCTGCTCCATAGCTGCCTGATTTATTGGTGCAAATAACTTGCTACACATCAAACAAATTAATTTACCCAAAGTGTTACATTGTAACAATCTTCCAGCAAACTAAGTTCTGACTTTAATGGAGCTGCCGTCTTTATTGTGATTAACTAATGTTGCCCACATGCAAGAGTATAGGTAGCAAACTTGTAAAAAATGATTCTTCATATGTACCTGCAGATGATCTGGAAATTAAATGTAAAGGAAAAAATCATTTTTAATGACCGAAACTACTGATCAAAAATCAATATAATATTTTCCTTGGCTAATTAGGGAGGCATGTAATAAGTTGAAATCTATTTACTAGAATATAATTTATCACTCAGACACCCAAACAGATATCTGCCTGCCCTCATGTATGTCTGTCAACTTTAATATTCCACAACTTTCACTGCATAAAAGTGATTAAGTATTAAGGATTCTGAACTGCAGATGAGACTAAGAAATTATATCTTTTTGCTCTGAGACAAAAAAAAAAAATCATTTTACTTTTTGCATTATACCATAACCCTACTGATAGATGGAACAAGTTTATGATAAGTAGTCCATGATATGATTACATCTCATGTTTCATAAAGAATACTGGAATAAGGGATTAGACTGAGGATCATGTAAACAACAGAAGATATAAAGTGTAGCCAGAGGCAGCATATATACAGCAAAATATAATAATTAATAATTAAATTGTCATATACAAAATATAGGATTTGAAACTATTAAACATTCACAGATACAAAATATAGGATTTGACACTATTACAAGTTTACATACAAAATATAGACTTTGAAACAACTTCAGTTTCACCAATACAAAATATAGGATTTGAAACTACACATCTCCCTCAATAACTTGCACACAATGGTGTCCAAAAACATAGACCACACAATAAGCAAGGTTGAGAGTTAAAGAGAGCCCACTCCCCACCAAAAAATAAGGATGTCACCCCATCCCCCCTTGACATCAAGTAAACCTGGAAGAGAGAAACAGGGAGGGGTGGGCAATAATGGGGCCATTTAATTGCCAAATACTCACTATATAATTGCTTAGGGGATAAGTATCAATAAAGACCTTTTCTAATAAAGTTGATTGCTTTTTTATATCAATTATCTTTATTTTTAAGATAACCAATGTATGAAAGATCATTAACAACAATCCTCCAACTGGTTGCAACAACTATCATGTGCACATGAAATCATTGCGTATTATGTCACTGCTTCTTGCTGTTGTTTATTTACAATAAAACAAGGTTCTTGGACATTTATTTCGTTAAACAACTGTTGATGTCAAACCTTAACTTTTTTATTGTCCTATTAGCAAAATACTGATGCCATGATTTCACTGCAAGTAATAGTGAAACCTCTTCTGATCCTTTAAGAAATCTCTCAGTGCAAATTCAGGACTTTAAGTTCACTAAAAATTTTGAAAACTGCTTCTTCATAATTAACTGTCTCTCTCAAACTTAACTTTTTATTTATCAAGTACTCCTTTCTCTTGGTTGCCTTGCTATCTTTCATCATATTTGTGAATGACTAGGATAAAGGTAATATAATTATATAATTACATAATATTTATAAAAGTCTGACTGATCAATTGAAATGAGTTGACCTGACACATGACTGTGACTGCTAGCTCTTACACAGATAGGATTTACATGCATTTTAACTTCTCTTTTATTCCACCCCCTTTATTTTATTTGATACAAAAGATGTAATTAATATGATAATATAAAGCAGGTTTGCTTTAAATTGATTGCAATAATACAACAAATACTTCCAAATGTCAGACATCAAAACCTGGTTGGCACTTAATTAGGTTTTCACAGAAATGCCCACAAACATACATGTAGCTATGAAGGTATACTGACATTTTTCCCATTAGAATACGTTTATGATGATTACACTAAAACAGAATTAAAACATAGAACTAACTAAAACACAAATTTCACTTGACAAAACTTATTGATTTGATATTTATTTATTAAAGTGTTGCCACCAGAAGGTAATAGTGACATTTTCATTGATTGAAATTTTGTTGAATATTGTTATTTACAGTGTACTGAGGAAAAAATGTTTGGAAAGACAAAATTTTACAAAATATTTGACTTCTTATTAAAGGTGCGAGTTTTGTGATGTTGATTCAAATTTCTGGGTACCATCCACTGTTTTGAGGACAAAATGAGCAATATACAGAGGTTTCAGTGACCAACTTTGATTGTCATTTTCTTCATATTCAATAAACAGGGGTCAATTGTTTTGGTATTTTCTAGCAAAATAAATAGGATCCATACCTGGCCCCATGTTATAAGCATGTTTGCAAGTTATCAGGGTACGAGTTATCAAGGGAGTGGTGTATTAAAAATTCAGGTACAGAATACTGGTTTTAAACCTCTAAAATTTTCAGATACAAAATATGGGTTGTAAAGGTATGAAAATAACACACAGGTTTTAAAGATTGATAGATGGAGTAAAATATTACATTAAGAAAGGCTGATTGTAAAAATTGTACTTGGTCATATCTGTAGCAACTGATTATAAGCTGAAATATTAGTTTTTATATAAAGATTCCAAAACAGTCATCACAAAGAAATTCATATTTAACAAAGTACTGATTTACATAAATTGTCATTCAACATGAAAGAAGTATTTGATGTCATACAAGGTCCTTAATAAAGTCAACATCAAAAATAAGATCAGGCCTAATATTGGAATCTCATAAAGCACTATACAAACAATCCTCTTGCAGCTTATTAATATGGCACATTAAGATTTGCAGAATGAAAACAAAATTAGATGGTTAAAAATTGTCTTAACCATTAGAAACTGCATGAAGACAATGGCTGAAGAATTTTCTGGATAGGAACAATGTGCACTTTATGACACTCTTGTAACCTAGAAGCTAAAGTAACCACCTTATCAAACATTTTCATTTCACATGACTATACAGCAGAGAAAAGGAAGATGTATCAGTTTCTTTGGTTTCAAAATCCTTAAATATTTCTTTGTTACAACTCACAGCTAAAATAAAACAGTAAATTCCTGAACAGAATTTGTATCAATGCCCAGATCTGTTTAGTTTTTACTTGGGGCAGTTTATATTGACATTGTTATGGAAACAATAAATAACATGTCATTCTTATCTATAAGGATCTTACAGGTTAGTGATAAAAAATATTATATTCCACCAAATTATGGAATTTTTAAAAAATTTTAAGTACACAATTTAGATTTATGACAATAGACTTTTATTTAAAAGTTTTAAAAAAACAGCAGAGAGCAAAAATACATCAACAAACATATTTCTGATCAAATGTAAAGAATTTGTGGAAATTTCCATGATGATGTAAGAAGAAAATATGAAGGAAAGTAACTATTATCAACTTTGCAATGCAGACAAAATATGGGATGTGTCCTTCCTGGTAACTGTGTAGACATTAAAAAAAATAAATCATGTCATTCTAGACAGAACTTAAATGGTGTTGTCACTCATCTATATTCATCTGTGTACCATTCTTCTTCTTTGCCCCACCATTTTCCTTCTCCTTATCACTCTCAGGAAGAGGTTCACCCCTCTTGCCATAAGCTATCTCTGCATATTCTGTCTGGGTCTCCACGCCATGGATGACAGGCTTCCTAGCTTTAGTTGAAGGAGGACCAAGTTTCAGGTCAGCATACAGTAAACCATCCCTGTTAACCTGAAATGATTGAAATTTATTTACATTATGGAGCAGACAGTATGCTCGTTACAAAAGTAGTTTGAGCAAATGATGGGAATAAACTGAAACTTTGCCCATTATTCTATGAGGAAAAATAATACAAGAGATGGATTGATAAAGAGAAGGAGATAGGATTAGGAGAAATGAGACTTGAGGTGGACACTAGCAGCAGGCAGGGTGAACCCTACAAATGGGTTTCGAACAAGTTTTTCATAAAATAAATGTTCCTACAGGGGCTGAAAAATAATGTCAATAACGCTAAACCGAACCTCCTAACTTTTATTATTACCAAAACGGATAATGTTAGCTCATTTTTGTTATTTTATTTTTGACTTTTTGTTTTTATGTTATAATGCGTTTAGTTTACTCGCGGGTCACTCAATTTTTGTTGGCCACCCTGCCTGCTGCTGTAAATCAACCAAATATTTTATCTAACCCAATTCTATATCTGGATCTTGGATCATGTAAATTTATTGTAATAAATCCAAACAGAACAGCTTGTGCTTGAGCAAAAAAGTTTTTGAACTTCATCATATCCCCTGAACACCAGGCATAATAAATATTCTGTAAAGTATAATTATCTACTCCATTAAACATTACTAAAATATTGCAGTTATCTCTGATCACCTTCGGTATTTGTGTATAACGCTGAGTGATGTATATAACATCTGTATTCTTGTGTCTACCTCGAGAAAATATTCTAGCTGCATTTGATTGTCTGTCCAGCATAACGTCATCGTACACCACTAAATTATTAATAAATCCATCTAGGTCATCTACAGATGGGGCCTCATCAATATCGGTAATAAAGTCAACAACATCATCACCGTTTTCGTTCAGCAATTTTGCATTTTCATTAAAATCTTTAAGTACTTCACAACAGTGTTGATCATCTACAGATGGTGCTACTAAATACAGCTTGTCCCATCTCACCCATCTCATTATTAAATTTAATAATAGTTGTGTTTTACCCGATCCAGATGGACCTATTATAATCATCCTTATCGAATTTGGTAATGCTGGATGATGTTTTACTGGTTCCTGTTTTCGTGTCGCCGAAAAGTCAATTATATCCATATAGTAAATAATATGAGTCTATATTGTGTTCGGTGTAAAATTCCTACACCCACTGCTGAACTAACAACGATAACAACGAAGAATAAACGACGTGCTCTGACAGGTAAATGCGTTAAATGTGGCACGAAGAAATACAAATTTGTCAAAATAAAGACAGGTGGAGATACTGCCGCTTTATTAGGAAAATTACCAGGAACTCCATGGGCTAAATACCCCGGTGAGAAACATCTTCCTGGATACAATTATTGTGGTCCTGGAACTCGACTTGATATCCGACTTGATAATGAAGATCAACCAAGATCAGGAGAGTATCCAATAAATAAGATTGATCAAGCATGTCATGTTCATGACGTTGCGTATAAAAGTAAAGATTTACAACAACGGCATCTCGCAGATGTAAAATTGATTCATGCATTAAATTCTATACCTAATAAATCTGTCAGAGATAAATTAGCTAGTTTTCTAGTAAAATCTGCCATGAAAAGTAAAATAATGTAAGGGGCTGGTAATTAATTATATAAATATTATAATGGAATCCATTTATTATAGCCTAAGAGGATATTGGAGAGGTAGATCAGCTATTAGTAAATTATCTGAAGCAGCAAAAGTCTCACGTTCTGTTGCTGCAGCTTGGTTAGCACGACAGGCAATATGGCAAATTTATCTACCACCGCCTAAAAAAATTCAGTATGCACATTTTGATGTCAGCGTCCCTAATGAGGTTCATCAAGAAGATATTTTATTTTTACCACACGATACCATTAAAATTGGTAAACGTCAATCACGCACATACAAATACGCATTAACTGTCGTTGATGTTGCAAGTAAATATAAAGAAGCGGCACCATTATCAACAAAGACAGCATCTGAAGTTGCATCTGCGTTTGAACGAATTTATCAGCGAGGACCTTTGCAATGGCCTCAGTTATTACAGGTAGATCCTGGCAAAGAATTTCTTGGTGCAGTATTACCATTGATGAAAAAACATAACGTTAAAATCAAACGAGGACACACTGAAATTCATCGTGATCAGGCAATTGTTGAACGATTTAATCGAACACTTGCTGAGCGGTTATTTGGATACCAATACGCAAAGGAAATATCTACTAACTTTAAGTCCGGTGAGAGATCTCGTGAATGGGTTACAAGGTTACCAAGTGTGATAGCTGCGTTAAATAATGAAATTACTCGTTCAACTTTCATGAAACCTTCTAATGCGATTACAAAAAAATATATACCCCGTAGCGATGACAGACATCAGCCTCAACCAGTATTAGGTAATGTAACTGTAAGATATTTATATGAGCCTGGCGAACTTGAAGGTGGTAAAAAAAGAGCAACCGATCCTATCTGGAGCATGACTACACATACAATTTCTAGCGTGGTTAGATCTACTGGTAGACCTCCAATCTACAGACTGGATTCGACAGCCCCTCAACGTGGATTTGTGCGTGAACAATTACAGGTAATTCCTAAAGACACACAATTACCACCACATACAATTACATAACCAGAACCTCTACGTCGATTGCATTCAAGACAGGTCAGCATCACATTATCACATATATGACCAAGATCACTATTAATTCTGTCTACGGTAAATTGGCTTGGATTATTATTCGAATATTGCCATAACATATTACAGTTACAACTTGCACAATGATTATTTTGTCGTTGTTTTAGTGTTATAATAAATTCAGTATCAATATCAAAGTCACGCTTATTTTTTTTGTCACATTGGTTATAACCAGATAGTTTTTTCTTATTACGTCATTATTAACAGTCTGATTATTATTTTCTGTAAAATTCATAATAACCCTATGTAGTTGAGATATTCTTCTGACTCTAGAAACTGCGAGATAGACTAAATTTGACCATTCGATCCAATCATCTATAATCCAGATATTTGTATCAGAAATAGTTAACCCCTGTGAAGAATGGATAGTTATAGCGTATCCTAACGTCCACGGTGATTTATTCATATTCAGCACATTCTCAACATTATTAATATCAACTAAATTAATATCATTCAAGACAAGATTCTGTATTCCACCACCAGGAATTTCAACATCAATATTCTGTCGTCGAGTATCTGCTGGGGGATAACATAATGGTACTGGTTGATCTGAAAACTTTTCTTTATGTAACAGAAATAATTTATCCTGTAGTTCATCACGAACTATCTTTCTACTTGCAACTATTAAATCAGCGGGATTCCATAAATTTAGAAAATCATTCACAGAAGTCTCTGGAATTACTCCTCACATTATCTCACATTGTATTTTATCCGGCTGTAGTCTGATTAACCTTTTAAATTCCTTCAGCAGTTCGTCAATAGCTCTATGGTCATCATTTATTTCTTCATAATAATCTACGTTATTCTTCAGCCATTCATGTGGAGACTGTCCAATAAAAGGTGGTGGTTGACCATGATCACCACACATTATTACAGCAGTATTCTTTGTTAATAACCAATCAAGAAATGTTTTTAATATTTCTAACGACACCGTGCATATCTCGTCCCATATAATATATTTAGGTATATATTTCTCACCCATTCGTTCAGGAGTCCATGTGTCTCCACACCATCTAAAGAAACTATGATATGTACATGATTTTACTCCTCGCTCTTTTATCTCTCTGGCTAATTTATGTGTAGGTGTCAAAACAATTATATCTGAATTATTATTCATGAATAATTCAATCGCGCGTGTTGTTTTACCTGAACCACCGCATTAGTTAAGATAAACAGTTTTATGTCTAGCCACGGGATCATATACAGATGGTGCTGATGACTTTGATATTTGATTATTATTTTTGTAATATATTTCCTTAATTTCAACGTCGGCAGATTCAGAATAACTAAGTATATTTTTTTGTTTTATTCTCCATGATCCCCATTCACCATTACCAAGTAGCGGTTTTAATAAATCTGTATATTTTTTATTTATATAAAACGAATCCGTTGCTACTCTGACAGCATCACGAGGAAATCTATTTATCATAGACAGTAGATTTATAGAAACATATGCCAACATCGATGATCTTAAATGAGTAAATTGTGGTGAGTCACCATCAAGATAACTCACAATTGTACCTAGTTTGGTTCCGTCTGACAAATAAGCATTACTCCGATTTATAAATGTATTTTTTTCCGTTGTATCAGCTATTATAAAATCGAGTTCAGCATCGCCCATAATCAATCTTGTACAGTGTCTTTTATGATCATAGGCTCCTCCTTGAGTAAATTTACCAATTATCTTTCTACCAAGATCTTTTGTAAGTTTTTCATCATGCTCGTCTCTGCATTTACGTATATTATTAGTAATTTTAATAATGTCATCTTCATTAAGATTAGGAAATTCTTTCCTGGCATCATCAATATTAAATCTATTTGGTTCTGGTAACCAAACTTGCTTCTGTGGACTATACGATATAATCGCCTCACTCACCTTCAATAATGCTAAAATTCCAACATCAAGCATATATCGCAATAGTACTATTGGAACCCAACATTTTTCTGAAAAATGTCTTCCAAACCAAGCATAAGTAATCGGATGGAGATTTTCTGCAAACTTGAATGATTCTACATGAGCAAATCCGGTTAAGTCAAAATCTGGTAAATGTCCGTTTATCGCAACCCTGGTCATCTTGTGTGATGGATGTCCGAATCTCTTAAAGTATTCAGAACATTCTCCGTATCCAAGAAAACTTCCAGGATAACACGCTACCATATCAACAGATATAACGTCATAATACTTATATTTGGTATTCCACAATCCTCCGTGTCCATATTCTACACAGCTTTTATGGATATCTTCAAGAAATTCCGATCGTGTTGGTTTCCATAATTTTTTTTCCTGAGCGAAATGAGCCGCTACAGATGGAACTGTAAAACAAATATTTAATAATTGTCTAACTTTGACATCGTCCGAGGTATATTCACGCCAAAAGCGTTGCGCAAGATGTTCCATTTCTACATTAAGAGATTCTGTACGGTAAATATCACCATTAGGCCGTACAAACTGATCGTAATAATCATATTCTGAACTTTGAAATAACCAAACGGATACAGGGTCATTTTTACTGATATTTTTGATAAAATCAAATATATATGACCATCATAAAATTTAACCGTTCTGTCTTGTGGAAATATTGTTACAGCTGAGGTCCACGCATGCGAATTATGATCAATAATATCTATCGGAGCTCCTCTTGATTCATATTTTGATTTATATAAAATCTCTCCTGTTAACGTCTTCACTGTTATTGGAAATCTTAATTTCTTTTCTAGATCAGCAACATCTTTAATAGATGCTCCAGTATCTTTAACTGATTCTGCCCACGTATTTATTTTTTTACGTCGTAAATCTGTTAAACCATTACCACGTATCGCGTTTATGAAATGTTCTGTAACTCGTTCAGCTACACAGTTTATTCTTGACTCCGACAGTCTCATCGGCTTAAGATCCCCGACGTCAGGTTTATTATTCAGCGGATATATTGCATATACAACTGCAGTAACTGGATATGCACGCTCATAATATAATTTGTCAACACCGGTTAGTATTCCGGGTTTAGATTTATTACTCAAAAGAACAATATTACTTCCTGACTGTATGCGGACTGGATCACGCTTGTCACGAATAATCCAAGTATCTTCTTCTGTATTTACAATAAATTTTATTAAAATAAAATATTTTTGATCATCAAGGTGATTAATAATTGCTTTTCCTCGTTTGTCATTCATTATATTAGTAACATTTCCGACTCTGAATGTTGACCAGACATGAGCAGCACCATCATTACGAAATTCATTCTTTGCTTCACGGATACGTTCGGTTATATCCTCATTTGTTAAAGCTAGATCTTGTATCAAAGTACTAAATTTATATTCTGATAGTCTGTCAAGATCAAATCTAGTTCTTTTAAGTTCAATTGCCGATAATTTGTTCATATAATTAAGACAAATATTTAAATTAAAATTTTAGTATATATAATGATTGAAACAAAGAACAAATGTACTTGGCTCAAAATTGGACATACTTCTCCTTGTAATAAATCGTGCGTGAACAAATACTGCGGAAATCATGCGCCAAGTATCAAAAATGGAAGTACAGGACCAATACCATGTGTGCAATGCAGTGTTGGAGTCAGAGGAAAAACTCAATTGTGTTTAAAATGTGGCGGAAAAAAATACAGAGAACTAAAACGATATTATGACAAAAAAAATAATACATTGTCAGGTAAATCTCCTATACAAACCGTAGAAGATTATCTGGTTAGATTTCAAAACAATGATTTAGACAAATAATATTATTATATAAAATGACTCAGACAAATAATGATTTAAACAAATATAATTTATATATAATGAATCAAACAAATCAGACCCACGACGATGATATCGACAAAAATTTTATAAGAGAATTAAGAAAAGAAGCATTTCGTAATAAATAAGAATTTGTTAAACATCCAGTATATACAAATTATGAAGCATCACGAGATGGTGTGATCAGAAACTGCAGATTGAAAAAACAAGTCGGTAGTCTTAATAATAAAGGTTATTTTGGATTTATTGTTGCTAGAGAAAAAAGATACTTATCACATGTATTCATATTTGAATGTTTTCGTGGAGTAGTTAAAAATGGACTTGTAGTTGATCATATTGATGGAAATCCCAAAAATAATCGGTTATCTAACCTGCAAGCTATTACCCTAGTCAGAATTCTGCACGTGGAAATACAGGAAGGTGTAAAGTATTCGGAAAGAGAGCTATTAAATCCATGAATATACAGACAGGACAAGAAATAACTTTCCCATCAATGAATGCGGCTGCAAAACATTTTAGCATACATATACAATCAGTACGTGATGTCGCAAATAATATTACTAGGTCTGCATATTCAATAAAATACGATCAGCCGATAATATTTAAATATATCTAACTCTGTACTCTTAATAAATAAATATTTTTTTTACTGTATATAATTTGCCTCTATATTTTGCCATGGGTACCTTCACCGTCGCTGCTCTCAGTGTCACTCTCATTTTTGACAGAATCAAATAACATAATCTTTCTTAATTGCATTACGCGATTGTCCACAATCTTCTTTTTCTCGTATTCACGAGATAGTTCGGATCTAATATTTTCGATCAAACGTGCAAGAGGCGCAAATAGCTTTACCTGTTTTTCATTTACCATTGCCAAGGATTCTAACATAAACTGATAAATTGATTTTACGAATTTATAATTGGCTGGTAAGGTGTATTTATTGTCGATTTTTCGTTGTTTTAATATTTCATAATCACATAATATTTTCTCAGGATCAAGATTATCGGAGAGATTTATTCCGTTATGTTTTAATTTTATAATAGCAGAAATAAAATCATTAACGTTTTCTTGGTTCATTATATATATAAATATTTCTTTAAAATAAAAAATAATATCAATCTCTGAATAATTATTATAAAAAATATAGTCCCCATAACCCTATGTGAACCCCTAGGTTGCCATATGACATCCTAGCAGGATCAGAAGGTCAGGGGACTGTTTTTTGAGGACGGCACAAACACATAATTGTATGATTATGATTATATATACATATGATTATGATTATGGTTATGATTATATTTTTTGCAGACGGCACAAACATAAACTTATCCTAATGGACGGTACAAACACATAATTGTATGATTGTATGAATATGAATATATACAAATGGTGATGACGGGGGAATCTTGTCTACGTCCAACAGATTTTGTACACTCTCCCCCCATACAAAACCCCGGGGAGTGCAAAAGGTACACCCACCACAAGGGTGTATGATAGGAGAGTGTATTTTGTCTGTTGTGGATTTCGAGGAAATTCTCCGGGTTCCCCCAATTAGCTTCCATCGCCAAATGCAAGATAATATCTTTAGCATTTTTGGAGACTCGAACACGCGAGAGTCTGCACAACTTCGATCTTCGTCTAAACGCCTTACCACTTCGGCCACTGCTCTCTTATTAATAATACAGTTAAATTTAAGTATATATATATAAAATATTTGCGTTGTCTCACAGAACTTGTATTACTAATAGAATGTAGAACTGCAGCGTGAATTTACTTCAATTTTTTAAACATAATTCATAAAATAATCACACGTATGAGTTATCGTTCATTAAGGTCAAAATACATGTGTTTGAGATAAAAATAACTCCATGCACTCGTATAACCGACGTGAATTTAAGGACTTGAATTTAAGGTTATCAGAGTCAAAAGATACATCAATATCCTTTTCTATTACAAATTACTAATTCACTAACAGCTAATTGCTTACAGAAAACAAATAAATCAACAAATAATTAACGAAAAACAAGATGTATTTGTAGTCTGTAAATCGAACGTAGTAGTAAGGGACAAAATAGTTTAATTTACTTTGCAGAGAGAGATAGAGTTATCTCGCTTTCTTATACATACAATTGCTTTAATCATAGGAATTGATTATTATTAATTTTGATTAGTAAACTACCCATCAGATAAAGAAATTTCTGACTATTTCATGAATTAGAGTACCTATTTACCCATCAGATAAAGAAATTTCTGACTATTTCATATATTTACTCATCAGATTATTAAAAATCAGTAAAAAAAAATATATTATTTCAGAATCTGATTATTTTTTTCCCCCTGATTATTTACTCGGACGTTCTACGAGCGTATATATAAATTAATATTAAGTGATTCTTGTCTTAGATCCAAAATGTATCCTGCCTGGTCAGTAAGTTTGAAATTTATTCTTGACAATAATGGATTATGTACACGTAGATAAATTGGATTAATTGGCTCAGATATAATTAACCACCCGGGGGGTACTTGAGGGCTAAATGCATATAGTATATATCCCTGTTGGGCCTGGTTAGACTTTGAAAGCTCTACTTGATAGCTGTCATCAATTACGTCACATACTAGATTAACTGCGATCGTAGATGTTATATTAACAATACCAGGTGAGATATGGCAACCTCCACCATGTGGATCATTATTATATTTAAGAATAGTTGGTGTAGGTATTAATTTTTTCCATGAATCACATATTCTTTTAAAGTGTTCATCAATAAGATCATTAACGGACTTCTTTAGCTCTTCAGAGTTAAATCCGGGAATTACAAATGTTGGTAGCTGTTCTTCCGTGATTCCATAATATTTAAGAAATACTGTTTTAAATAAGCGTTTATAGCTTACACGCTGAATAGGATCATCTTCATTAACTATATAAGTACTAAGAAATCTATCTACCGGTACGTTTAATGTTTTTTCTCTATCAACGATAGCCTTATTTACATATTCTAAGTCTGATGCAACTTGATTCAAATGTTGTATTGTTTCAATTATTTGATTTTTTAAATCATCGTTGTAGGAAGTGCTGATGCTGGAAAATAAATTTCTTAGATCATTAAGTATACGTCCATGTTCAGATTTAATTGGTTTTGATTTTGAGTTAATTTCTTCAACATTAATTGTTGCTATTCTTGTTGTACCTTTACCCCGAACAAAATCTATAAAATGAGTATACTGTGCATAACCACGATAAGCATCTTGACTCTCTATAAACGGATAAGTTTTTCGATATTCTGGAAGTTTTATAAATTTTTCAACATCTATGACGAAATCAGATCGTTGTGGTTCTGGTGGTCCTTGATAAACCGATGGATCTTCAGGCCATCCTAATACTGATCTAATCGAACTTTAATAAATACCTACAGAATAATCAGGGGAATTTATTTCAATAACCGCTGATAATGTTGGTTCGTGAACAGTAATTGCTATTTTTGATTCTTTTCCTGTAATAGATTTAATTCTACGTTGGAACTCATCATTAATCTGTTCTATTTTATAACTGCCCGTTAGAATACTAACTACTTGCCAATCAGGAGTTCCATCAGGCTTATTCTTATTGGCGAATACTAATGAATTATTTGGCTGTAGTCCACCAAATGGTTTTGATCTAATATTTGGCCAGCTATAATAAACTCGCAATTGTGCTAATGCTATTTCTTTTGCAGGAATTGCGGTTGGAAAATTGACACTAAATTCAGGATTGGTCGAACTTAATGATATCATAGTAGTTTTTGACAGAGTTGTATTAGTGACGATCTGCTGAAGTAACTCCCTGTCTGTCATTATTATCATCGTTGTTATTTAATTCATTAAAATCATTAGCGATCACCTTAAAAGCGTCATCATAGGTTTTCATCATCATCGCGAATTCAGCATCGGATATTTCACCATCACTAACACACGAAGAAATGTACAAAGATAGTTTAGAGCATGCCTCTGCCACTGTATGTAATTTAATCATATAATCGTGCAATTTAGCATTTGTACAGGTATCTATCTTTTTGGCTATAATACCTAGAACACCAGCAATAGTCGTTGATGCTGAAACAATGATGGTTATAACAGTAGGTGCCGTCATCGTCAATGTTGATAATAATAATCCTGTTCCAGCAATAACAGCAGAAACCGAGTAAACAACCACATCGATGACAACTATACGCCTTTTGTATTTTTTTATTTTCGTGTTATAATAATCAATAAAATTATTCAGTTTAGTCAGACACTCACATACCTGATTGCATCTGTAACGTTGAACATCGATGCGAGACTGAGGTTGATCCATTATTGTTATATTAAGTGACTAGTTGTGGTGTTTCAGCTACAAATTCCAAACACCACCAGTAAGACGTTGCGGTTATTGTTTGATCATCTGCTTCCAGTAAAAATATTTCTTCAGCATCTTTATTTAACACTACAGATACAACTCCAGAGAAAGCATCTGTTGAATGACGCCACGGAAATGTTGTAGTATAAATTTTAAACTTTGCAGAGCTGAATATAGACAGTCTATAAACACCAGTAACCTCCGCGGTATATTTAATAGTGTTATTTTGCTGTGACCATGTTGTTAATCCTGATGCTACTGTATATACTATATTTTTAATTTGTCCGTGTGGAATTTTAATCAGATTAGTTTTTTGAACAATATTAGGTATTCCACTGACAATATCATTGAGTTTCATGTTAACGTCTGCTAGTTTTATGTCAACAGTTGGTTGTTCCCCAAAAAAATCTTTAATGGTTTTGTTTATATTTCTACGAAAATTTAAGAACGTTTCTACATGTCTAGAAAAAGTATTATTTAGTGTAGTCATTTCATCATTGATTTTTTTTAGAGGAATTTCCTTATCGTCTACATATTTCTTCGTCACAGCATCAAAATCAAATTCTGGTGTTCTAAGATTATTAATACCATTATTATTCATATTAAGAAATGCACGCATTATACCGCCGTTGGCCAATACGTACTTAGATTCTTGATCGTCGACATATTTCTTTGTTGCTGCGTCTGTATCTGTGACTGGGTTTCCAAGGTCTATAATTTTATTTTGATTCATGATAATGCTACCTGTGAACGAATCACCAGCTTTCTTAATATAATTGCTGACTAACGTACCGGAATCTTGTATTTTACCCTGATCAGTAAAAGTAACTATATTATTAACAACCGCATTAGGAACTCATATAAGTACATCTGGTAGTTGTATATTACTAGTTTTTAATCATCCTTCTTTATCCTGAAAAACAACTACTTCATTTTGATCCACACTGGTTATGTTTAATAAATCATCAATCTCATTTCTGAGTTGATCGAGAGTTGCGTATTTAGATAAATCAG
>JAECUM010009738.1:0-114069 GCA_016617855.1 Megalonaias nervosa | reverse complement strand
AAAGCGTTTGCTGCCATCTCACCTTTGTCTGCGTGGGTTCGTGTTTCGGGCTCGGCCAATGTGGGTATGTGAGAAAGCTTGCCAGTAGCTTCCTATGGGTCAGTGGTTCTTACCGGGGCTTTACCCGGATTCTTCTTCCACCAGTTATAGGCCTACTGGCCGCCATGTACAGCCTATCTTGCACTGACAACTGGCCTTAAACCACAAAACAACAACTACCACAGCGCAAATCTAAGCGATACTTAACCACCTAATAAACATATTACTGTGCTACAAATTACAATCGTATTGAAAACAAAATTTAATTTGTAACTTTAAACACTGACAATGAAATAGTTCTCAAACAACTACTCAACTACCCTTCAAGGAATTTTCTTACATTAAAAAGTTAATACTTATTGGAAGGTTCATGTAATAATAAGAAATCTCGAACATGGCAGCTTTGAAACTTTTCTTCTCATCGTTCCATTTCCATTCCTTGCTCTATAGGAAGTGCATCAAATTCTTAATTAAATTTACTTGTACATGATAGTAGACACATTTTATGGCATTTGCAGACAAGCATTAATGCACGGGCGGATGGACAGTATCAGAAATGTATCACTTAGTCATCAAAAAGTGTGCAAATAATAACTACTTCATTCCTTCAATCAATCATCAACAAGACAAGAAGATTGATAGATCGATCGATCGATTGATTGAGCGATCGATTGATTGGGTGATTGATTTATTGATTGATATTTAACGGCACATTTAAATGAAATAGTATTTAAAACGGAGGCAATTAGTTTAAGTTACTCTGATCAGAGGCACACATGGCAACTGATTTAAGCTGATAAGGATAGGATTTGAAATCGTAAACTCATTGTAAGTTTGATATACTATTCATTGCAAGGCCATGACTCAAGGGAACGAAAAAGCTGGTTTCCTTTCTCCAAAGCAAAACATGTTAATTTCTTATATAATGCTTAGTTTACTTTACCTGGTCCAAGATATACACTAGAGCAAATATTAATATAAGTTTAAGGAGTTATATAAAGACAAGGCGATTTAAAAAAAATTGGTGAGCTGAAAGCAGCTCTACATGAACACGGTGTAAATGCAAAAGCAATTGTTTGACAACGTTTAATTTTCGAGGGCATTTTGTCAAGGACAAAATAAACAAACAACAAGCTGAAACTTATTTGACATTTAAAAAATATTTACCGACAATACAATTCCCCCCACCACCACACACACACACACACACGTTACTGCATACCAACATATTACCATGAAACTTCGATTCTGGTAACTAACCTGTGTGTGTGTGTGTGTGTGTGTGTGTGTGTGTGTGTTAATATATCGTTTACCTTCAGGTAATTGGTATTCATTTTGAACTGATGTATTTTTCTATGTCACTTACCTCAGATCCCAAAGGTTGTTGCAAACTTTCCACCAACTTTCACTTTTCCTAGCTTAATTCTGACATTGTTCACTTAAATGTTTGATATCTTCGGACAGCTGACCATTGTTATTGACCTATTTTTCACAACTGAATTGAATGCCTACAGAGACAGTGTAACCTAACTCTATTGATAATCACATTAACGCTTCATTAGCTCTTTGCCTTCTTGGGGCCAAACGTTAATCAGCGCTCCCAGGAGTCACAGGTAAACATTTCGCTGGTTTCATGTGCAGTCAGCAATGATGTAAACAGCGGGCAATAATTTTCATGTGATTTGTCGTAATAATGCAATTTTCATACACTATAGCTGATTATCTCTTTTAAATATATTGATAATTGACACTCAATATTAGACACCTAAATTATCATTCAATAACAGGGCGCACACTCTAGACAATTGCGGTAGTACTTTAAAACAAATCAACGACAAATGATCTCTTATTCACATGTTGTAATTAGTCCACAGTTTGGTTTTAAAGAATGGATCAAAAACAGTTAATGTGGGCCTGTCCTTTTCTGTTATCTGTATCAGTATCAAATTTCAAAACGCGACTTTTATGCTTGTACTGCAGATCGATTTAAGTTAACTTGAAACATTTCGCTCAGTCTAAAACTAGCACTCAGTGCTGTAAAGACCAGACTTTACAATCGTATGCACTACGTTTGAACTCGGTGTGTTTTAATAGTTCACATCAAGCGAACGATTGTGTGCTAGGTAGTTCACCGTAAAGAGTGTTCCTTAGTTTAGTATCAAATTTAACCTCCATGCGTGTTTTTTCTCTTTTTTTTAATGTAACAAAACATTTTGTGAAATATAAGAACTAATTTTATTATCGATAATATGACTTTATGTTACTTTATTTCATGTTATTATTAGTTTTTTCGCATTAAAATAAACAAATAAATAAATAAACAAATAAATAAATAAATCCAGTGATATGTAGACTGTGCTTTGTATAGGATACAATAGGTTATTACCATAGCTGTGTGTAGATTATATCACCTTAATACCTACTTGCAACAAAACCGTTCGGGTGGCCTAGTGGTTTGAGCGTCCGCCTCGGATTATTTTGATTGTGTGATCTGGCGGCATACATGTACCTTATTATGGCTCCACGTGTCACTCTGTAGCCAGTCTGATTAAAATCAGATCTCCGCTGTTGTACATGAAGATCTGACAGCGACCTCTTAGGGGTCATGTTTTTGTAACCTATGTTATTACCATAATCTCTAATTTTATCAACCAATTAGATGAAGTCTTATATCTTCGCGTTTGGAGACAGAGCACTGCGGATGAAAAGTATGAATGTGCTCCGAACGATTTGTTTCACTTTCAGATTTTTGAAAGCTGCATTTTCATTGGCTAATTCTTAGGACACCAGAACATGGCCCTTAAGCGGTCGTCGTCAGATCTTCACGTAGGAAAGCGGAGATCTGATTTTAATCAGACTGATGCTGTAGCTCATACCAATCACATTGGAACTGATTGAAATTGATAATATTAGTTGTCCACGTCATCCAAGTGAAGTTTAAGATAAAACACTCAACGCTTCATAACAGAAATTGAAGAATACTATTGAAGATTGCAAACTTATCGACGGTCAAGAGTTAGATTCTGTTTAAACAATGGCGGCTTTACCAGGGGCTAGAACCCCTGCCCCCTGTCGGCTGATCAGATTATGGACATTATTCCGTGGTTTCTTCTCCCTTCAAGATTCAGGCACTGATACAATACCAGACACCTCTGTTAAACCTCATTCTGGCAATGTTATCATTGAGAATTGCATAATGAGAAAATGTACCTCTGTCAAGGTCTGTGCGTTAGACGCCCTTTAAGTGGTGTTTCTAGTTAATGCGGCCGATGAAAGACATAGTAAGGAAGACTGAGCACTTACTACAGGGGCCTACTATGTTTAAAACAAAAATGTCCATGTCTTTTTTTCTAAGTGAAATTTATTTTTCAAGGATAATTTATGACCCTTACTAAACGGAATTAAAAAACCATTTTGGTTTAGAAAATGTGAGTAGTAGATGCAAATAACTTGCATTTTTAAAATCAAAATCAGACATGGCCATGTACCCAAACAGGGTGTATCTCTAGAAACAATTATAATTCTTAAAATTTATACCCCCCAAAATATGCATGTAATTTACAGAATAAAAAATGCTGCCTTTATTTTGCTTAACTGCATATATCGGTATAAAGTCTTTGTTTTAAGGCAAGGTTTGTGTTAAATGTGGACAAAAATCTTTAAAAATTATATACACCGAGTTAAAAAGATGACTTTTTTTTCAAGAGATCCTTATGTCTAGTTTCTCCTTAAGAGCTACTGACAATGTAATCTATGGACTTAATATTTAGTGCATTCATTGTCAAGGACACGTAGTATTGGATTCTGCATTGACAGTACACGAATGAGTCTGCTGTATTAATTGTGACCGCCTGGTAGTCACAATATTTTTATTTCCAAATATGTCAATCGACTGTTAGAAAATCTTGCTTACCAGAGCCTTTTCCTCGTTCCATACAGCTTGGCGTTGCTTTAAATTTCCATTTAATCATACTAAGTCAGGGTCCAAGCTGGACTCAGCTCTCTCTCTCTCTCTCTCTCTCTCTCTCTCTCTCTCTCTCTCTCTCCTGAATAGAGTGAAGACGACGAAAATAGGTGGAAGCAGTGTACACTGCTCTAATAGTCACTTTAAACTGTTTCGGCATATTTTCATGCCATAAAACCATACCAGACGGTCTTTTTTCATACACCTGGAATGTTTACTTGTGTAAGTAATGAACATGGATACTTCCACTGACCGCCTTCTATAGAGGGGGATTGGGGGTAGCGATATTGCCTTTTTATTTTTCTTTACAAACCAAGCAAGGAATTCAATATTGCAGAGCCTTCAATCTTTTCGAAAAGCTAATACTTGTGTCTCGCCTGTTTTCGATGCTTCATCATTTATTGTTGATCGGAGAGAGAGAGAGAGAGAGAGAGAGAGAGAGAGAGAGAGAGAGAGAGAGAGAGAGAGAGAGAGAGAGAGAGAGAGAGAGACAGAGAGAGAGAGAGAGAGAGAGAGAGAAAACACTGAACCACACAGCATGGCCCAGAGGCTAATTTGGCAGTAAATCCACCTTGTTCTATATCACGAAATGTGTGTGTGTGTGTGATGATATGGATTTTTAACGTAGCTTGAACAATTTTTCTGTCATATCACTACGATGTCTGTAGTGTGGCAGCTTATAGTGACGTCTAGCACTGGGACATCATGCTGCAGACATGTAGCATGATGTCCTACCCAGTAACATTATCCTGACACCAGGCCGACCAGTCTTAACATTAATGCTGAGCGCCTAGCGAGGCAGCTGTTAGTATCATTTTTTATAAGTCTTTGGTATGACTCGGCCAGGGTTCGGACTCGCGACCTCCCGCATCCGAGGCGGACGCTCTAACCAATAGGCCACCGGAGCAGTCATCATAAAATGTAAGAGGATACCAAACAATAAGCTAATTCCATATTTCACGGCTCTGATTTGTAAAGCAAGTGGATAAGAGAAGGGACAAACACCTATCTATAAATCTGAAACAACAGACTACTTCAACAGAGGGGAGTGCTTAACCTATATATTTTTTTATTTGTAGAATAGAAACACAAAAGAAAACAATAAGACTTTGGCTTGAGCAAGAATATATTTGCGAACCTTGTTGCAAATTTATCGAAGTTACCAGTAAATAATCAATTTTGCACAAAATTCCTTAGTGAAAGATTACATTGCCGTATATATTCGCTTACAAGTCCAGTCCAATTGCAAGCTGGATAGACCCAGATCGACGATCTCATAATGCGCCGGGAGAGTTGGGTCACTGCGGTTTGGTAGGAGTATTCAGTAGAACAAACACCATATACTCTTATGCAGCAACAGATCATAGATTACAGTGTTTGAAGTTGGACTGGTACTGGTTTTGTATTCAAAATCTGTTGAAAATTTTGCCAAGAACTCGTTGAATTTATCTCACGGACTACAAAACTATTAAACGGAATAAAATATATTACTTTGAATTTTCGTAAGTTTTGTTATTATACATATTCCAAGAATAATTATCGAATAAAATGAGATATATTTTGATGGATCGAAAGAATCGTGCCAGTTACCAAATGGAGTTGAGTCCCTTTATCGAACGATGCAGTTATGTTTTTCTTTTAAAAATAGTAACACATGGGGAATGTTCTATTTTTGCTCCAAAAAAACACTCTTTTGAACAAATTAAAATGTCCTTGAACACAGTTTAAAAGCAAGACTCTCTTGAAGGAACTGACACTATTGTCTTTAAAGAATTTCCAAGAATTCAAAATAAGTTCATTTCTTCTTAGCTGCAGAATGTTGAAACCATCTCTGATATTCTTGAGCAGTAACATTTTCAAAAGTCACTATGGCAGCCATAACAGATGTAAAATCAGCATCATTTTCATATAGAGCAAACTAGACAACATTAGAAAACTTTCTGCAGAATTAGTGGCAAGATTTTCAAAATATATTCATTGTGGTAGTCAGATACTGTGCAGACATTTCATTTAGAACCAACTAGAGATTACAAGTTTGCGGGTGGAACATGACCACGAACTCTTGCTAACATGATATTCAAAGATGGCCATCATGGCAGCCATATCAGCATCATTTTCAATCAGGGAGAACTAGACCCCATAAGAAATCTTATTATGAAAACCCCCACTTCGATATGACTTTCTATTTAGGAGGAGTAGTGACAAGAAAGGTTTCAAGATGGCTGCCATGGAATATGCCATTTGAGCTCATATCAGCACCATTTTCATTTAGGTCTAACTAGACATCATAATTAGACCTATGGTGAAAATCCAATGTCAATCTTACTTTCCATTCAGGAGAAGTAGCAATAACAAGATTTTCAAGATGGCTGCCATAGTTTCCATACTGAATGTCAAATTGGAACCATTTTTTATTTTTAGTATGAACTAGTATCTTAAGAAGTCTTTTAGTAAAAACCAATTGTTGACTTCTATCTAGGAGGAGTAGCAATAACATTTTCAAGATTGCAATTGCGGCGGCCATATTGGATGCCAGGTTGGCCCATTTGAGTTATAATCAACTATTACCTTAAGAAGTCTTCTTGAGAAAACCCAAAGCCAACAAAACTTTATCTTGGAGGAGTAGCAGTAAGATTTTTAAGATGGCCACTGTGATAGCCATATTAAATGTCGGACTGGCAATTTATTAAGACCATCTGGAGACCACAATATTACTTCTGATGAAAACCCCATGCTGATATGACTTTCCATTCAAGTGGATTAACACTAACAATACTTTCAAGATAATTGCTGTGGTAGTCATATTAGACATTAAACTGGCACTATTTTCATTCAGTACCAACAAGAAAACACCATGCTAATATGACCATCCATTCAGGTGGAGAAGCCATAACAAGATGGCCAATGTGGCCACCATACTGGATGCCCAAGCAGAACCATTTTTTTTATTTGGGACCAACCAGACATGGTAAGAAGTCATTTAGTGCAAACAATATGTTGATATGACGAGCCATTCAGGTCGAGTTGCAATGACGAGATTTTCAAGATGGAGGTTCTAGCAGCCATACTGGATGCTTAAGTACAATAATTTTTATTTAGAACCAGACAGACATTGTAAGTGGTCTTCTGGTGACAACCCTCATGTCTATAGAACTTGTTATTGAGGAGAAGTAATAAAATGATTTTTCAAGATTGCTGTAATGGTGGCTATAATAACAGCCTGATAGGCACCATTTTCGTTTAGGACCTTATAAGATATCTTTTAAGGAAGACCCCATCTTGATATAAGCAGCCAGTCAGAAGGAGTAGTGATAACAAGATTCTAAAGATGGCTACTGCAGTGGCCATGTTGGGTGATCAAATGGAACAATTTCATTTTCAACCAACTGGATATCGTAAAAAGTAGTCTGGTTCAAACCACTTGTAGACAGGACTTTCTGCTGTAGAATAGAAATGATAACAAGAATTTCAAGACAGCTGCTATGGTGGCCATATAATATCTGAGGAACAAACCAGCTTGTTAAAGGAAGATAATATTGGTGTAAATATTAGGATTATTTATTATATGATTCATAACACTGAAGAATTACAGCTGCCTGGTATCTAATTATTGATTGATTTTGATAAAGCTCATCATTCCATTTCATGGAAATTCATGCATAATATTCTAACATTTTTATATTTTGCAATCAATGAAAAGACGGTGGATAAAAACTTATTTTTGTAATATCTCTTCATGAGTGTGTCTGAACGTCTTTATATCTTAATTTTCAATGCTTTTAGAGGCTGCAGACAGGGTGACCCACTACTTCCATATATTTAATATCTGCAGAATTTTCTCAATATTATTAAAATACAATAAAAATATAAATTAAAGGTATTAAACTGAAGGAAACAGAATATTTACTCTTAGAGTTTGCAGATGATACTACTTTCATTCTTGATGGCCCTTTCAAAACTCTTAAATCTTCCACTGATGTATTAGATTTATCTGCAAGGATCTCAGGCCTGATATTACCAAAACAAAAGCAGTCAGCATAAGAAATAAGAAGAGCACGAACCTTTCATTATAGGTTAAAATTGCAATGGGTTACTGAATTTACTCTAATGGGTATAAAGTTCTGTCAACTTTAATCGTACAGATAAATGTGAAAGTAAAACACAAATGATACAGAAGTTTCTGAGAAACTGGGCAAACACACCCTAACACTAACTGGTAAAATAACAGTTTTGAAAACCACTGTGATCCATTTGTTCATCTCTTTGCCAAACTCTCCATAAAATCTTCTTAATGAACTGAAAAAAATATGTTACACATTTATATGGCAGTCAGAAGTAGATAGATTTAAATGACAGATTTTCTTTTAGAACATCCACAAAGGAGGGTTAGCAATGATAGATATTAAAGCATTTACATTAGCTCTAAAAGTAACTTGGATTCGTAGACATCTTACAACTTGAAGAAAACCTGTTCACTTGTCTGAATAACAAATATGCGAGATCAAAATCACTGCTATATAAGGTTATGAATATACAGGTAAAATATCAAAGGAGATAAAGGAAAAACAAAATGTTTTGGCATGATGTTTTATTGGCGTGGAAACTTTTAATACACTGAAACATACCTCAAACAGGAGAAGATCTTATGACAACAAACTTGTGGATGAACACACTAATAAGGGTAAACACAGTACCCATCATGTACAAAAATGGATTAAACATAATATTATTAATTTAGCTATGTGCTCAAATACCAGGGAAGTTTTCTTGACACTGAAAGTTTTAAATCAAAGTATGACATCAATATAAATCTTCTTGCCTTTCAAGGTGTCATTCAATCTATAAGGTCATTATGAAGATAATTCATATAACTGATTACAGACATGAATGCCAGGTAATCCTTCACCATTTAAAAATTACTCTTCAAAGTGATAAAGGTTATAAGGAGTTGTACAAATTACTTTTGAACTTGAATGTTTTACTAACCAGCAAAAAAAGATGGCAAGAAAATTTCAACCTCACTAGTGACTACTGGTGAAATACATATTTCAAACTATTTAAAACAATAACAAATTCTAAATTACAATTGGTTCAATAACATGTTATTCATAGAACTTCTACTGATGAATACATTTTTGCATAAAATATATGCCACTGATACTTGTAAATGTATCTTTTGTAAAGGTTCACCAGAAGCAATAGAGTATTTTGGGGAAGTAATGTGGTTAATAGATTATGGAGTGATGTTTCCCACTGGATTCAAGATATACTAAAATAGCACTTACTCAAAGTGCTAGAATGGTTTTATTTAGAGATAATGATGTAGAGCAACTGAACGAAAAATATTTATTTTGATCTTCATCTTACCAAGTACTACATATATACATACAAGATAAGAAAAGACGTGCCACCATTAAATGACCTTAAAGCTTATTTAAGAATATTTAATATTAGAAAAATACACGGCAAGCAAATCAGACAGAAAAGAAAGTTCCATGATAATTTGGGGACCATGGTTAATAGTTGTCTGATATATAATAAATTTACCCATCAGGTTGGCTCTCCTGAATTCCCTCATGGCAAATTTTAATCTGAAGGTTTGTGGTACATAATCTTTTTTTTAGCATGTGTGTGTGTGTGTGTGTGCGCGTGACAGAGAGGAAGAATCAAGACAATAATCATGTGGAAAAATATTCAAAGCAATTTTCCAATTCTAAATTTTACTGCAGTTTAAAGGAAAATGACTATGCTTATTCATTCAGTATCTTCCAGTCAATGCCATACCCAGCCATCTCCGAGTAACAAAGTCTGGAGAATGTGTGATATTTTCCTGTAAGCTTTGGGTATGTATTTAGTTGTGTTATGATAGGAAATTCTGGTCATAACAGTAATTCTAAATAATGTTTTCCTTTTGAGAAACTTCAACAAGATTTTCTCTCAAAGCTAAAGACATATCCCAGTGGTGTAAAACTGAGGTGTGAATTTTCAGAATGACTCCTGTGTAGTCTTCAGTAAAATAATGATTTGACATGTCAGATCCTCTAAGTGTCAATGTCAAAATATTGTCTGTATGACTTTCTTTATGCAAGATCTTTGTAAGCTCTTACACATTATGAAAAAGAAAACAATAACACAGATATCTTCTAAAAATGTGGCTTTTTTTCTTCAGATTCATCCTCAGCATGTAAGTATGACCTCCACTTCCAATACATCATCATCTCTATCCTAGTCCATCTCCTGCAAATGACCAATGAAACAATTTATTTATTAATAAATCAATATATTGTTCTATTGATCAATTTATTTGTAAATATATCAATATATTGTTCAATCAATCAAACAAACAGAAACTTTCAACTAATTTCCTGAAATCTTTATATTATTGACTTGTGCATCATCAATATTTTCTTGACTAAAATTGAGGTCAAGCTATCTGACGATGTTCAATATGGGAATTACACTGAGCCATTTTGAATTTCACATGAATCTTCCATCACTATTAGGCATACATGTGGCACAGAACACAGCTCAGGTGAGGACAGATCAGGAGATTTTGAAAATTCATAAGTTTTGACCCCAAAAGAAGGAGGATTTTCACTGACACCATCTTTAGAATGCAAATGGACAAAAAAATTACAAATTTAATTTTTTTATATTAAAACATCTACATCATCTCATCAAATCAGTCCTTTTACAGTATCTTGTTACCCTTCATGATGTCCATATATGTAGCACAAGTATTTTTATCATTTCTTAGTATTATATTGGTGGCAATCCTCATCAGTATTGATCTTAACACTTGGGAGATGATATACTGTTACTGGAATCAGGTTTCCTCAGAAGTGAGCCTTAATTTTCCTCAGAATGAAAATGTCCTTTCAGTGTCTGCTTTGGAATGTGGCAATTTCATACAACTCTACTGAGTCCAACAAGAAGTTTAAACTGTTTCCTGCCTGTGGGTCAATTCAGATTGCTGAATGACTGCCAGAATTGTTCAAGATTGGTACTATCTGGGTCTAATTCTAATATTGTTAAATGTCAGTAAGATTTTCATTATGAAGCACAAATGAACAACTTATACCATCACACCCTCTGAAACTATAAGCCAAATATAAAGATGCCTTTGTTGTCATCATTATCATCACTATTACCACTCTTCAATAATAACAATCAAATCCAGAAAATGATTATCACTTACTACTATCATAGATGAAGACATTACAGATTACATGGCAATTAGCAACATCTACTTTTGTTTGGTTTACATTCATGTTTACCAAGGTTTAAATCAAGGTCTGTGGTAGGTTTATCTGCTTTTGCAACACGATCATTCATAGTGGTCTTGAATGTATGATTTACCTAAAAATCAGGTTGCTGGCTGCAATCTGCATGTGGTTGCTGATGACAGTAAAACAGTAACTGAAATGTGAAAATGGATGACTTTGCCCTAATTTTGCTAGCAGTAAGTAGCAGTCATAATATAAGTGTATCCATCAGATGTCAGTTGCAACAGTTGCAATGAAATAGAGGCATATACTAGAAAAATGAATAACAAGTGCTGCAGATGAAGATAAACATAATGTTCCAGTTTCAAAGGATTACTCGTCAAAGGCTTTTTCACCTTCTAATGCACATATTTCAAATTCAAGCAGCGATTCAAGAACTACTGCAATTAAATTAAGAAACAAGGAGTTTCCATTTAAATGGGCAAGTAATATTTCAATTCCGTGTTTCAGCATCGACACCAAATCAGTTGCACTGGAACCTGAAAACCATCACTAATATTATCTGAGTTATGAAATAAATACCTGAATATCAAGATATTTCTTTGCCATGGAATTAAACTTTCTGCACACCAAAGGTGCTTTTATTTACTCAAAACAAATTTATAATTATATGTTTCTTTGCTGCAGGACCGGTTTGGTTTTGGATTTTGCTGGTTTCTATTTATAGATGACTGTAAGTCAAGTGATCTAGCCATGATGGAGCTCAAGGCTTCCATTCACACCTTGCCACCAAAACTAAACATTTTATGCAGTGCATGAAAACAATTTAACTATTTACTTTATACGTGAACTCCAAACCGAAGTTGTTAACTGTATGAGGATTAAGTTGGTGACCGATAGTGATGATATTGGAATGGGATTACACTATAGTTTGTTCCACAAAGCGACACAAATTTTATTCTATCTTTAACCAGGTCAATTTTCAGGTCAGTATCATTAAATATAACTAAAAGTACCTAATTTGTGTAAATACTTTATGTGAAAAGAATTAGGTATATTTAGCTACATTTAATGAAGCTGACCAGACAATTTTACTGAATCACCGATAAAATTCGCAATGCTGTGTGGAATAACTATAGTGTCATGGCCTTGACTTCTGACGCTGTCCATTACAAACTCAGCTCCTGTAAAGGTCTGAAACTCATTCATTTCATTTTCTTACTCTAAAGTATTGTTTACAAAATAATTTTCTGCACTCCATGCAAGTGATAAACCATACATTGATGAGATTCACTGATCAGCAACTGTACCAGTACAATTTGGTCTTGTACCAGCTTTTCTGTCCTTGCCAGTACAAAGTACTGGTAGTAGTGCAACCCTAACAGAAATGCTGAAAACTATCTATATTTTACTCATTTTGGGAAGAAAAAAAATACTCCCTTAAATTTCACTTAAAACTAAATAAACATTTTAATTGGATCTTTGTCATGAACTTTTTCACTTAGAAAGTTGTTGTTGTTGTTGTTGTTGTTGGGTTTAACGCCATTTTTCAGCACACGATAGGCTACACATGGCGGCCAGTATTAATGCTGGAGGAAGAACCGGGGAAAAAGGGGTTGAAGACTAAATGTTCCAGTGAACCTGACTTTGGGAATAAGACCCTGACAGCTCTAAAGTCACAGAGTGGAAAACAAAGTGCAATGGAAAACAAAGAATACTGAGCTTAGATCTTGACCTTGAAGACAAGATCACCCCAATGTGGTATTACACACTTTCTAATGATCATTCATATCAAGTTCCATCCATTATTTTAAATGGCTTTAAAGCTGAAGAACATAAGGAAAACTGTAATGAAAGTGTAAACTATGGAACTATGACCTTGACACTGAAGATAAAAATCCAAATGTGAACTGCAACGCATCTCATAGTTAGGATGTATAAGTATACCAAGTTTCATCCCTTAATCTCTAATTGCTCTGAAGTTACAGAACAGAAACAAAAGTGCTATGGATGGGATAAGAAGTTGGAAACATGGATACCATGTCCTCTTGTTAAACATGGATATCATGCCACCCCCCACTTTCTTTTAAAAGGCACAGGACAAAAGTATAAATTAAAAATATTGTGTAATTCTGTGCTTCTGCTCTGCTCCTGCATGATGATCCCAAATCCTAGAGCCACCACTAATAGAAGAAAAGCAGGTTTCTGTGACCTAAATACACTTTACAATGTATGTTAATGTTAATTCTAAATACAATAAACTTTTTGAGTTTAAAGTAGTACATGAAAAAGTGCCAAATAAATCAAGCAAAATTAAAAAGTTCAATAACACCTATGCAAATAATCACAACTGCATTGCCTTTATAAAAGTTCTATCCATCTTTACCAAAGCTCTGCGAGTTTGGCCAAGAGACTGTGTTACCTTTATGTTTTGACTTCTCTGACTTGCCAGATTTCTGCTTCTGTTTGGCAGGCTTCTTGTGTGTTTTTTCTTGTGGTTTTCGCACATTGAGTAGTGGGTGTATTTCTGAAAGAACAAGCCATGCATAAGAATCACCTAAAAAATAGTATAAAGGTATTTAATTTATTCACATTTTTGTAAACAGTAGTTCTGCAAATCTGCATCAGGAACAGAATTCAGAAAAACCTCTCAATGGTAAAGACTATCATTATATTTACAGTCAAATCTGTCTTACATAGCCACCTCTGGGAAGTAAGGAAAATGGCCTCTTAAAGATAGGTTGTTGTTTAACATAGGTTTATTGCTGCAGTTCTTTATTGCAAGGGACACTGAAAATGTGGCTGTTTAAACATAACACCATAAAATTATTGTGTCCACTGTACATGCTTCAGACTGTATGATATAATTACAGTATACACAATAACCTTAACATCCAACCCCCAAGTATAATGATATAGGGTCAGCAAAAGGTGATGACAGGATTGAAATGAATAATTGGTAACTTTATTTTGCACAAGATGCTACTGATCATTTTTTTTAAAACTTTATGTCCCCTTCATTAAAACCTAAATCTCCCCATTCCTTACAACAGTAACTAAAATTAAAGGAATGGTTAGCAATTTGCTCATGTAAATATATAGCCCAGTCTCCCCTGCAGCCCAACATTAACCCATTATGGACATAAGTCAAAAGCGGATATCATGGAACAGATATTACGAGAATAGTTTGAGTACTATTATTGGTCAACAGGCACATCTGATTGTGACGCCAATAATATACACTAAGTTTCGAAACAATCCACTAAAAACTGCAAAAATATTTGCATTCACAGAAACAATTATGTCATATATGGCATCCAGTTGTAAGTCAAAAGGGGCAATGCATATATGCCAACCCCGCATGGGTCACATACAGTTGCCATAAATAGCAAACAGAATGTACTCTAACACTATTCTTATGCAGCAGTCAATATTTAAAACTATTTTCAAATTTATATGCGTGGAATTAAAAAGATGATAATAAAAATGAGAAAAACAACTTTTTATTACTCTGTTATTTTAATTTTTGATGAACCAAGAAGCATAATCTATATACATGCCAGCAAAAAACATAATTTGGTGAGAAAAGAGTAATGATTATGCCAAATGAATAATGGCTGGCATGTATAGCAATATCTCTTACAAAAATCCTGGAAGCACCAAGATTTGTCAAAATATGATGTTTAAATGATGACCATATGTATCAATATTCATAGTGATCCATTAAACAAGATGCCCAAGTGGCCCTGATAGCACTCACCTGGTATTATGCCAGCTTGTGAGTGCAAATTACCACAGGTAATGAAACTTGAAAGGAAAGAAAAGCTTTGCCATTATTGTTTTGCTTTTAACACCATTTCTCAGCACAAAATAGGCTATTCATGGTGGCCAGTATAACAGGTGGAGGAAGAACCAGAGAAAAACCCAGTATGAACCTCTGATGTCGGGGAAGCTACTGGAAGCTTTCTCACATACCCACATTAGCTGAGCCTGAGATTCAAACCCACATGAACAGAGGTGAGATGGCAGTGATTGGTAAAGGCAAGCACTTTAGGCCACTTGGCCACATGAGCTCCCTGAAAGAAAAGCTTGGAGAACACAACTGTTGATACAAGTTAACCTTTTCTTTGGACAAACCTTTATTCATATCTTAAAAACTGTTAAAGGTCCAACTTTAAAGTATATACACTAACTCTGCATCACAAGGGAAGTAAATCTGTGCAATCAAATGAATTTTATCTCATCAGGTCCCCCCAAAAATCTAAGAGGATGAAAATAAAAATTTTGTTGTTGCTATTATAAAAAAATTTGTATTTTCATCCTCTTAGATTTTTTGGGGGGACCTGATGATTTTTTCTTAATTTATGCCTAGGCTTCATACATTTTGTTTGAAAGGAATGATGCGCTTACAAACCGAGACACAATATAGTGAAAATCCATGAAGTATGCTGTAATATCTATCCTACAGATCCTGGTGCAATCCTTCAATTACAGGGCTTTGATAAGTCCTGGAGATAAGCTTAAATAGCTCTTTTGCCCTGTGCTTTACCACTATAGTGTTTAAAACATTAGGAAAACAAAATCTCCAAACTGTGTAAACTAAACCTGGTCACCTGTAAGTAAGCTTATTTGTTTACACCTTTTACTGACTGTCAAAGAAACAATCTGTAAACTAGACCTACTGCCCTCTGAATTTCACTCATTAGGTTGTTTATTTATCATTTTAATGATTTGAAATATTGGATCCAATTTGCTATGATGATATTTGAGAGATTCTATGACCAATGTCTGGTTGCTCAGAATACATGCCAGACGAAACCTTGAACTGCCTGACGTGTCCAGCAAATACAGTAATTTCCTGATATATGTGGCAGCCATATCTGAACATCGTCCTTTGTACAAATCTGAAAGGCATTCAAACTAGCACACTTACTGTAAAATTTGATTAAAATTAAGTGGCATTGTGGAAGACATTACAGTATTCTATTTTTAGTAACAGTAGCCATATTTGATAGCAGACTGGCATCATTTGTATAAATTTAAAAGCCCTTCATTCAAGAATGCGTTCTGTAAAATTAGTACAAATTCTGAGGAGTAATTATTAAAAATAAATCATTTAAAAGAGTTTCCATTTGTTTAGCAATAGTGGCCACATCTGAAGGCAAAATGGCATCATCAGTATAAATCCAAAAACTTTATTACCAGGATGCTTTTTTGTCAAATGTGGTCAAGTTCTGCTGAGCAGTTTCTGAGAAGAAATCTTTTTGTAAGTTTTTATCTGTTTGTAATGACAGCCATATCTGATGGTGGATTGGCAACATTTCTACAAATCTGAAAACCCTTTAAGCCAGAATGTTTTTTTTCTTCTGTCAAATCTGGTAAAATTTTGTTATAAGGTGCTTGAGAAGTTGTTTATAGTTTTAGAAGTACCATCTAATGGAGCACTTGGGAGGTCCACATCTACCATCTTAACTTTTCTTTTCTTAGGAGATGGGGCTCCCTGATCACCACTGGACTGGGTCTTTCTCTTCTCTCCAGAGCTATGCTGAGGAGCCTGGTTCACTGGTGGTTGGTTCTCTTCTGATACAGGTCCCTATAATAATAATAATAATAATAATAATAAAGTCAAACCTCTCATGAAATCTCTGGGACTAAATAAAAATGTTGCTCTAGAAATTTGGGGTTTTTAATGAGTTAATTTCATTCAAACAGCAAAAACTGCTGGACAAGAAAATAATGCTCATTAAAAGTAGACTTTGGTCTACTGGGGTTTTGGTCTTGTTTAGCATCACTGAAATAATAATAATAATAATAATAATAATAATAATAATAATAACAATAATAATAATAATAAAATTATGCCTAAATCAGGGATGTACTGTAATACATCAATCATAAAACAACACATCTGTATAGAAAATATCTGTTACAATGAAAAATTAGTGATTGCCCTATTAATAGGCCATCTCTTCTGTTGTAGGAATGTGGCCCTGTAAAAGGGGTGACCCATCTAGAGGGGGA
This sequence comes from Megalonaias nervosa, assembly GCA_016617855.1. NCBI lineage: Eukaryota > Metazoa > Mollusca > Bivalvia > Unionida > Unionidae > Megalonaias > Megalonaias nervosa. Next base: position 96,819 of record JAECUM010009738.1, on the reverse strand, counting down.
TCACATAGATATGGGTAATATTTACAAAGAAAATAAAAAAAAATAGGCATAACAAGTGTTTAAATATTTAATATTTTCATTGAAAAATCACAAGCATGCAATGGAATCAATGTTATAAAACTTATATTAACATTATTTAAGAAAATTATGAATAATTAATAATCATGGTTTAAAATCACCAAAAAGAAATATGTAACTGCAGCAGAATGCACAGCAGACAATGTTTATTTGAATCCTTCTAACAGCTAATTTCTCAGCAATGACTGTAGGACTCAAGATCTTATTGTTAAACTCTCCTTGTTAACATTAAACCCCCCCCCCCCTTACTGTTAAACCTCCCTCTAACGTTTAACTTTCCTTCTTATTGGTAACTCTCCATTTTACTCTTTAATTCTCCCTATTACCATTAAAAGCTCCCACTTACTGTTAATTTTCCATCTTACTGTTAAACTCTCCCACTTACTGTTAACACTCCCTCTTGCTGTTAACTCTCCCTATTACCATTAAGCTCTCTCTCTTACTGTTAACTCTCCCTCTTATTGTTAACTCTCCCTCTTATTAACTCTCCTCTTTTTGCTAAGCTCTCCCTCTTATTGTAACTCTCCTCTTATCGTTAAGCTCTCCCTCTTGCTATTAACTCTCCCTCTTATTAACTCTCCTCTTATTGTTAACTCTCCTTCTTATTAACTCTCCTCTTATTGCTAACTCTCCTTCTTATTAACTCTCCCTCTTATTAACTCTCTCCTTATCACTAAGCTCTCCTTCTTGCTATTAACTCTCCCTCTTATTGTAAAACTCTCCCTCTTATTAACTCTCCTCTTTTTGCTAAGCTCTCCCTCTTATTGTAACTCTCCTCTTATCGTTAAGCTCTCCCTCTTGCTATTAACTCTCCCTCTTATTAACTCTCCTCTTATTGTTAACTCTCCTTCTTATTAACTCTCCTCTTATTGCTAACTCTCCTTCTTATTAACTCTCCCTCTTATTAACTCTCTCCTTATCACTAAGCTCTCCTTCTTGCTATTAACTCTCCCTCTTATTGTAAAACTCTCCCTCTTATTAACTCTCCTCTTTTTGCTAAGCTCTCCCTCTTATTGTAACTCTCCTCTTATCGTTAAGCTCTCCCTCTTGCTATTAACTCTCCCTCTTATTAACTCTCCTCTTATTGTTAACTCTCCTTCTTATTAACTCTCCTCTTATTGCTAACTCTCCTTCTTATTAACTCTCCTCTTATCGTCAAGCTCTCCCTCTTGCTATTAATTCTCCCTCTTATCGTTAATTCTCCTCTTATTGTTAACTCTCCCTTTTATCAACTCTCCTCTTATCACTAAGCTCTCCCTCTTGCTGTTAACTCTCCCTCTTACAGTTATGTTCTCGCCTTACTGATAAACTCCCCCTCTTACTGTTAAACTCTCACTCTTACTTTTAACTCCCCCTCTTACCATGAAGTTCTCCCCCTTACTGATAAACTCGCTTGCTCTCACTTTTCCTTCTAAATTGAGAATGCCTACAACTTAATCCTTCCTATATTCCACTGTGAAATGATTGTACCTATTACATGAAAAGGTTATTGTTTACAAAGAAGGTGAGATTGTTACATGATAAACCGATTATAGACTGGTACATCTTGTGATCTCTGAGATAGAAGCCACACCAGTTCACATACCAGTTTTACTTTATGGCAAGCAGATGTCACACTGATAAGAGCAGAACAATACTGTGCTTCTCAGCTGGTAGTTTTTATCATTTTGATAATTATAGTCTGTGGTAATAAACAATTATGAAAGTGACAAGATCTAATATTGTTTAAAGCTATGTTCTTTATATGCCTGTAGGAACAATGTAGAAATCAACAAATATTAATGTGTGTGTGTGTGTGTGTGTGTGTGTGTGTGTGATTTGGATTTTTAACAGAGCTTAAACAATTTTTCAGTCATATCGTTACGATGTCTGCAGTGTGACAGTTTATAGTGATGTCTAGCACTGGGGCATCATGCTGCAGACATGTAGCATATGTCCCACCCAGTCACATTATCCTGACACCAGGCCGACCAATCCTAACACTAACCTCTTAATGCTGAGTGCCAGGTGAGGCAGCTGTTAGTAACATTTTTATAAGTCTTTGGATTGACTCAGCCGGGGATCGAACCCATGACCTCCCACATCCGAGGAAGATGCTCTAACCACAAGGCCACTGGAGCAGTCACAAATATTAATGAGATTTCCATCTGTAAAACTATATACTGTCCACTTATGAGAAGTATATTTTATATTTTTTGCACTAATATGCTGGCTACTGGCCACATTAGAGAGGTACATCTGAACAAGAACTCATCAGTACAAAAGGATCCTGACCATGATACGTGGGTGGCTGCTGGTCAGGGAAGGGGAGAGGGTGGCTATTCAAAAGAGGGAGCAATGTAGCTTGACTGCCTAAAAACTATAGTTTGACAAAATTTATATACAAAGCCATGACACTCTCAATGTTTGGCCCAGCAATCAATTTTACATTACATCACTTACTCTGTTCTTTGGTGTAAATATTCATGAAAATGTATAAATCCAATCAGTTTATGCTGGTCTGACATTTGACTTCTATGTTCAGACCCTGACTGACCAGAGTATTCTATTTCTATTGAATGATCTATGTCTGTACTTTCCACAAGCAAATACATTACTGTTTATATCACTCATACATATGATACAAAAGCTTACCACATCTGATGGCAGCCATCCTTCTTCTGGTTCATCTATTTCTGGTGACACAGGAAGATACATCAATGCATCCTCATTCTCCCTCTCTTCATCACTGGGATAAGAAATCCAGAAGATTTAAGTTAATAAATTTGAAATCTTTTTAAACCAATGCATTCTGATTGCTAACAAACACCCTATCATATACAAAACATTAATACGAATCATTTTAACGAACTTTTTCCTCAAAAGCTGCAAGTCCAAATAACTTACAAGGAAGCTTACATATGGACTTTCATGCATTTCAAAGTTTGTCATTGTTCACTTCACTTCATGGAGGAAAAAACAACTGAACATTTCATTTTTCTAGACAAATTTGTATTTAAAATAATGTGAAAAGTTCCAAGAATCATTAGTTTCAAAGTTTTAAAAACTAGGAAAATTTTCAAGGAACAAAGAGCTAGATGCAAACTTTATCAAAGGTGTGACACATGAACAACAGTAACTCTACAGTGGCCCCTCAGTATAACACTATGGGAGCCATAAAATTGTACTGTGTTACAAGCAATGTCACTTTATCCTGTGGTACATTACATAGAAATTAGAATTCAATCAGTGTAACTGACACCACATCTATACCCTGTTATAACACTATGTCTTAAGATAAGTAACAGAAATGAGCAAAAAGCAACAAGTTTTTGTCAAATTCAACAAATAATTTATTTTCCAAGAATACAAAGTGAAAATTTAAAAAGATCTTACAGTATTATGAAATAAATCCCAAAACAATCCTAAAAGTTCTATCACAAGTCCAAATGTATGAAGTTCCAAATGAATTCCAGTGGTATTCCAAACAATTTTCAATATATTGAATGTGTTGATGTGCCTGTAGTTTGGAATGTGCTAATGTGCCAATGGCCTTGAATGTGGTGATGTGCGAACAGTCTTTTGATGAATCAGAATATTCTAATCCAAAATGTCCTTGACTGAATTAACTATAATTCCAAATTAATGTTTTAGTCCAAGAATATTATTGTGCACTTTGTAATCCCAGTGAATAATAATTTGAATAAATAAATCCAACCAAAATGAACACAACAATAAAACTGATTCCTCTTCAGATGTTAAGGCAAGAATGAGTAATTTTCCAAGTAAACAACTTAACATACCCCTCCACTTTACCCAGGTCACAATTACCATTTCCTGGAAATACTCTTTCAACTCAGCAGAAAATTTCTTTCTGGAACTTTCTAACATCAGAATCAAGACAGTCTCTTTAACTCAAACCAAAGTAAACATGTTTACAATTAATAATGATCTGAATATTTAATCTATAATCACAGAGAAATATAGGGTATGTATGACGTTTACAAAATAAATGTCACTGGTCAGGTAGACCATTAATATGATTTTGGACCAAGGTCAATTACAAAATACAGATACAGTGGAACCTATCTTGAAAGACCACCCCTTCTGCCAAAACATAATAGTCTCTCATAACAGGACAAGACACAATATAATCAATAAATCTGTATATGGAGAACCTGGTCTCTCAAGACAGGTTTTACTGTATACACAACATATAATCATTGGAAAAAAGCCAACAAGCAATACAAATTAAATATATATTGTGTTATACTGATTTGCTTTGTAATGGGATCCATGACTATGTATTATATCAATGACCGTGTTATACTGAGGTGTTTAATAATGGGATCCATGATTTTATCTGTGTTATATCAATGACCATGTTATACTGAGGTGTTTAATAATGGGATTCATGACCATACCCATGCTATATCAAGGACCTCGTTATACTAGGGCAGCAGCCACACAAAACTAATGTAATACTGTTTTGCAAGAAAGACATTTTCATCATTAGATAATTGTTTTTACTTTGGAGGGGGGCCCTATTGTTTCCATTGGTAGATCTCTGCTCATAGGGTCTTAATGCCAGAAATAAATGCCATGTGAGTTGATAACAAAACAATCTCCACCAGACTAACCTACTGACAAAGGCCTGTATTGGGTCTACTGTAGTGATATCAACCTCAACATCTTCTTCATCTGGACCTGGAAAAAAGACAATAATATTCTTTAGCTCAGCAGCAGAGAATATGGCCAACACCTTCACTTTGAATAGGATCTTCATTTTTATATGGTATAAATCAATAATTAATATGCAGAGTGATTTACTACCTCATCCACAACTACATCCATAGGTAGCTGCTATTACTGAATACAAGTGCTTTCTTCAGTGTGGGCTTTCATGGTTAATGGACCCAACATTTCTTAAAAATTGTGAACTTATGTGCTGTTATTGGTTGTCACATTAGGGGCTGATAGAGGTAAAGAGTGAACTTTTGTGCTGTTATTGGTTAACACAACAGGGCTAAAGAGATAAGGAAAGCTTCTGTGTTTTACTAGCTGATGCAATATACCTGATGGAGAAAATGAGTTAACTTTTTTAGTTAATGATTGACACAATAGTACTGAAAGAAAAAGAGTGAACTTTTGTAACGCAACTGGCTGATACAACAGAGCTGACAGAAAAAAAAGTAGATTTTGTACTGTTATTGGTTGTCACAGAAGGGCTGATAGAGAAATGTAATGAACTTTTATGCTGTCACTGGTTGTCACAAAAGGACTGATATTACTGGATGACACAAAAGGATTGATGGAGAAAAGGAGTGAACTTTTGTGCTGTCATTGGTTGTTACAAAAGACTTATTCTTGGGTTAACACAAATGGGGTGAGGAACAGGAGTGAACTTTTGTGCCATTTTTTGTTGCCACAATAGGACTAACAAATAAATGTAGTGAACTTTTTTGCTGTTTTTGGTTGTCACAAAAGAGCTGATAGAGAAATGAAGTAAATGTTTCTACTATTACTGGTTGTCAAATAGGGCTGATACAGAAAAACTTTTGTAATGTTCTTGGCTGTGATAATGGAATGAACTTTAATATTGTTTTTGGTTGACACAATAGGACTGAGACTTTTGTGCTGTTACTGGTTATCAAAATAGGACTGATGGAGAAAAGGAGCGAACTGTTGTTCTGTTATTGGTTGACAAAATAGGGTTGATAGAGAAATGGAGTGAACTTTAATGTGCTATTATTGGCTGTCACAAATTGGGCTAATTAGAGAAAAGGATTGATGCTGCTATTGACTGACACAGCTGAGCTAATAGAGGAAAGGAGTGAACTTTGTGCTGCTATTGGTTGACACAATAGGGTTGAAAGAAAAGGAGTGAACTTTGTGCTGCTATTGGTTGACACAATAGGGTTGACAGAGAAAAGGAGTGAACTTTGTACTGCTATTGCTTGACACAATAGTGCTGACAGAGAAAAGATTAAACATTTGTGCATTTACTGGTTGTCACAACAGGGCTAGTAGAGAAAAGCCATGAACTACATGTATCATGCCGTTATTTACTGATGCAACAGGTCTTCCTAAACTGTCAGTATCAGTACATGTTTGGGGTCGATTTATCAAACAGAGACAAGGATTGAACTTTTATGCTGTTATTGGTTGATGCAATAGGGCTGATAAAGTGAATCTGCCAGTAAATCGTACTACTTATTATGAACATTAAAATGAGTTATTAATACTAATTATTAAAGGCTGAATGCATGACTGCTCAACATCACCAAAGCTGACTTGAAGCAGCTGAACTACCCCTAAACTCACATTTGTTCAGACCACATCATTTCTTGTAAGTCAGTAGTTATTTAAAAGATAAGCTTCAATTGTTAGTGTTGGCTGATATCTGAGGAAACTTAACCAGTGTACTTAGTAACCTACCCCACCACACCACTGCTTAATAATAATAAAACTTCAGTCCCCTCCCCCTCCAACTGTAGACTTTTGTGTAGATAGCAATCATAACATTTTATGAGGATAGAAGCAAGGCATTCATAAAATAATGTATCTGATTTGTTTGAGGACTATTTGGTGCAACTGCCAAAAGTTTGGAGCAAAGTCCAGCCAGAAAACTTTGAACATGTGCTAATCTCAAGATTTAAACCTATAAGGCATGAAAATATTCCAGTAAATGGGCTGATCCTTCAACAGAAAGCCAACAAAATCACCTCAAAACCAGAGGTACAAAATTTCAATGCCAAAAAGAACTAGATTAACAGATTTAAACACATACATAACATTGTGTGCAGCAGAATGTTGTAAGAATGCAGTGGTTTGTGAAACTTGTGATTGACTGGAAAACATTTTCTACTGAAACATGGCAATCGTATGAACTAAGAAGTGTTTTTAATGCTGATGAAACACATCTATTTTTTAAAATGCTTCCAAACCAAGATGTCTTCTTCAACTTAAGTAAAAAAAAATGACAGGCTAAAATCCAAAGATACCCTGTGAACCCTGACAGATTTTATTTTTGTGTAAAATAATTTATTCTCCACAATCAATATGATTTATTGTATATGGTGTAATGTTTCCACTGACTGTGTTGCAAACTGTTTTGCTAGGGTAGGGTTAAGAGAACAATTTGATAACATTACCAGTGACAGTGATGATGATGATGTCACCCCTGCTATGGTGCATGAAGCATTCCTCTTATTAGATCTGATAATGACGATGTTGATTTCTCACAATATATTACTTCTGATAATGACATTATCACATCTCCAATACCAACAATTGATGATACTAATTGTGAAATTACTTATCACCAGGAAGCAATTGATGTTTCTGCTAATGGAAGTCCCAAGGTTCATGACTGCACTGCTGACATTAGACTGTGCCTACAAGCTCTGAGTGACACACCTTATACTCTTTATAAGCATAAATATAAAAAAGCACTACCACCTTCTTATCACACTAAGGGGCAGTGAGTTACATTACAGTTCACATGAAGAGAGGATGCCCTATGATCATTTTACTTTAAGTTTCCCACTCTTTGACAAATGTCTCAGTGATAATGTGCTGGTTAAGGAGGAGGAATTAAATTTCAACAGAACTGTTTATATATCAAAAAGATACAGCTTAGTTTCCTGTCACTGACTTTGTTTTACTGCCTAATCCCTAACTGTAAAGGGTGACAAGTTTCAAAGGCAGTCTTTCAACACAAAATGAAATGAACTGATACCTTAATCACTGCCATTCATACAGAAAGATGTCAACATAATCCCTGATTCAGGCCTACACATTTGTGCTAGTGTTAGTAGTGAAAAACTTACTTAAGTGACTTAATTGCTGTAGAAGGGATTAAGCTTGTTTGCTTAAAAGTGCATGGAAGTGAATTACATTATAATCTTTAATAGGGATACATGTATATGCATCAATACTCAATTATTTTATCTTTTTCCTTTCATAAAAGGTGCATGGATTGATAAATGTATAATCTTTAATGGAGATAAATGCATCATTACTCAGTTATTTTATCTTGTTTTCTTTTCAAATGACAAATTGACAAAATTAAGTATCCATGAATATGCATTTTTATTTTTAAAAACTGAACGATGAATTCTAATCCCCTTGAATTTAATGTCATTCACAGTTTACAGTTATTTTTTTAAGTATGGCAGGTGCTATTTCTCTTTTATATATATATATATATATATATATGTATATGTATGTGTGTGTGTCTGTGTGTTTCACTAGGTAAAACAAAAGAATGCCTCTATATTATGTTTCCAGAAACTTACAAGTACAAGTGTGTGTGTTTGTGTAATTTGGATATTTAACATAGCTTTAACAATTTTTCAATCATATTGTCTGAAGTGTGGCAGTTTATAGTGATGTCTAGCACTGGGGCATCATGCCACAGACATGGAGCAAAATGTCCCACCCAGTCACATTATCCTGACAACAGGCTGACCAGTCCTAACACTAACCTCTTAATGCTGAGTGCCTAGTGAGGGAGCTGCTACTACTATTTTTATATGTATCACTTGACTGCGGTTCGAACACACGACCTATGGCATCCGAGGTGGATGCTCTAACCACTTAGGCTACCGGAGCTGTTATCACAATAAAAAGAATCATGAAATATATAGAGCTGCTGGATGGGGTTACAAATGTCTATTTAGCCACTGTACTAGTAACAATGCTGGAGTTTCAATATATTTTTTAAACAATTGTGAAGTTGAACTGGTAATTCACAGGGAAAGAAATGATATTCAAAGACGATTTATTATGTGAATGTAGATATCAAAGTCAATGCCAACAAACAACTTTTACGAATTTATAATTATAAATCTAAACTTTGTTTGAAAGCTAAAGGATGAAATTTTCATTGTTGAGAACTTATCTATTAGAATTTGTAGAGATTGAAATACTGTTCAAGTCTCTGATTTAGATACTTATAATATTTTACATGACACCTATCAAGAAACATTGCATATATTAATTTTTTACAAAATGTATAACTAATTCTGTAGTAAACTATTACTTTGGGAGAAATCATGTTTCCTGTAATGATCAAAGTTTTGCAAACTATATGTTATTTTATTAGGAAAACAAATTAGAAATAAATGGAAAAAACTAAAGGAAATTTAATGTGAAATATTAAAAAATTAATGATGTTTTGTCTGACAACATAGACAGGGAAACTTTTAAAAACAAGAAAAGTAGAATTAGCAGAATCCAACATAAACATACTCAGAAGGGGTTTATATAAAGAGTTAAGTGGAAAAAAAACCCACAAAAACAATTTTAGATTTTGAAAAAAGAAATTGCATCAATAAAATAATAAAAGAATTTATTTTAGATGATGGGACAAATATACTGCACGAGAAAATATTTCAGAAGCTCAAAAGCAGTTTTATATGGAACTGAATAAAACCAGAATTACTCGACTTGATGTTGACAATTGTCAAGAAACTCAATATAGATTGATTAATCACAATATTTAATTTGGTCATGAGAATCATGCAAGGGTCTACATTCAATTAATGATATGGTAAGTCTTTAAAATAGATGGAAGATGGAAACAAATATTTCTGAAATGATTTAGGAGGGGAGTCTATGCAAAACAATGAATTTTATGTACTGTATATACTAACAGGAAAACTTTCAGATTTTCAGACTCAGAGAGCCATCATTGGTTTACCAAAGAAAGAAAATGAAGATATATTAAAAGTTAGACAACTATATAACTTTTATATGTTGACTTTAAGATTGCTTTGCCAGCTATTTCAGCTAGGATTAAGACAGTTCTTCCATCAAAAATCAGTGATACTCAAAAAGTTAAGGAGGGTAATTTTACTAAATAAAATACCTGGATGTTATACAGTAACAATATGATGCATCAACACTAGGACAAAAATAGATATTGTTTATTACTGCCAATAAGCTCTGAAAACACATTCAAATTAATTACCTGGTGCTTGGAAAACACATTCATAAAAATTACCTGGTGATTTCTTCAATAAGCTTTACAATCTTTTTAACTTTGATGATTCTGTTTGTACATGTTCAATTTAGAAATAAGTTTAAAAGCTGTTTTATAAATAATGGACAGATGTTATTATTCATTTGACTTGAAAGTGGCTGTCATCAAGAAAATCCTCTTGTCCCTTATTATCATTGGGAGTCAAGATATCAGTGATAAACTTAAAACAAAATGTGGATGAACAGGGACCAATCTTTCACATCAGTGAATATATATTGGGTCAAGACGCACAAGATGCTTTTATTCTTTTTAATGGAGCTCAATCTTCTCTGAATATAACTTAGAATATATTAAAAGTTTTTTTTTATTATCTGGACATAAATGTGACATAACAAAATCAAAGGGTATCTGGATTGGAAACAAGACATTTTTGGATAAAACAGATGTCCTAATATGAACCTAAATTATTTTGCTTTGTTTTTTAATATACTCTCCCTGGTATTAAATCTTTTTTAGATTTTAAACAAATGACGAAAATTATTTACTGGAAGAAAATAACATCTGTAAATTTAATACTGACAAGCTGGAGTCAAAAGACATCTTTCTGTAATTGCCCAGGCAAGTGCTGCAAAAATTCTTGCTTTGCTTATATTTGTACATATGTTTTCAACACTTCTAAATTCAACTAACCCCAATATTTTTTAATTATATTTATTTCAAGTTGTATGAGATGGTGAATGACATCCTAATAACTCCTGAGACAAAGGACTAAATATCACTCGTGTTTATTCAAGTGATCAAGGACTAAATATCACTCATGTTTATTCCAGTGACCAAGGACTAAATATCACTCATGTTTATTCCAGTGACCAAGGACTAAATATCACTTGTGTTTATTCAAGTGACCAAGGACTAAATATCACTCGTGTTTATTCAAGTGACCAAGGACTAAATATCACTCATGTTTATTCCAGTGACCAAGGACTAAATATCACTCGTGTTTATTCAAGTGACCAAGGACTAAATATCACTCATGTTTATTCCAGTGACCAAGGACTAAATATCACTCATGTTTATTCCAGTGACCAAGGACTAAATATCACTCACGTTTATTCCAGTGACCAAGGACTAAGTATCACTTATGTTTATTCCAGTGATCAAAGACTAAATATCAACTCATGTTTATTCATTCTTTAGGAATATTAAGTAAGATAACAAATATTAAAACACTGTTTAAATATAATAATGGATTGTGGCAAAATTTAGTAGACCAAGTGGTTAGAGTGTCCGCCTCGGATGCAGGTTCGAACCCCGGCCAAGTCATACCAAAGACATAAAAATGGTACCTACAGCTGCCTCACTAGGCACTCAGCATTACGAGGTTAGTGTCAGGACTGGTTGGCCTGGTGTCAGGATAATGTGATTGCATTGGGACATAATGCTACATGTCTGCGCCATGATGCCCCAGTGCTAGACATCACTATAAACTGCCACACTGCAGACATCATAGCAACATGACTGAAAAATTGTTAAAGCTACATGAAAAATCCAAAACACAGACAAACTCACAAACACACACACAATTTAGTTATTACAGCTGTATTCAAGCCTGGAAGTTTTTGGCAGGCAGGACAAATCTGCCTTTCCATTTAATTTTCAAACACTTAAATCAAATCATTTGAATTTAGTTAAATTGTCACATGAGACAGATCTGGCCTTATTCATCCTGATAACAATAGCATTGTGTTGTGGTCTTCCAATTCCTCATTACTTCCATCATGACCACTGCTAACATGAAGTTCACCAGAAACTGTTGCCTTGACTGGTGATCTTGTAAAATTCTTCCCCTCAAGTTCTGGCGGAAGAGCAACATGAAAAATGTGGACATTTCTCTTGCATTATTTCCAAATGCTCAGGTAAAACTTCATGATTTCAATATGGGCATATTTTTCTATCCAAACAATAAAGTCACAGTGCAATCTGTACACTTGGAGTTAGCCATGTTAGTGATTAGTAATAATAATAATAATAAGCATATTCACATTTCGATTTCCATCTCTTGTCAGTTAACTCATGACAGAACTTGGGATCATATGAGGAACATATCAGGTCATAAGTTTCCTTGCATCAGAGACACATCACATTAATGCAACCCTGTCCACTACAATTACAGTAAGCACATTGGAAGAAACACCAATTCCGTCCAGATACAATCCACATTAGGATGTGGTGAAATATTAGTGGTGAATTTGCATTATGCTTTCATACTGTTCAATAACAAATGCTCCATGGCCACAGCCACAACATTGCAGTGCTCTTAACGCATACCTGCTGTGGACAGCATATAGCACTTATCAAACTTAAACAGGTTTTCAAGGATCCATTACACTTTATCCTTTGAAGCAGTTATCCACCTTTCTCTGAACCAGAACTAGAGTCAACTTCATCTCTTATGTCTGTTGCATTCCTAAGTTCCTCCTTCCATACTGATATCTTACAGTATTGTAGAAGTTCTGTCAAGTTTACTGTCATGACTTTTCAACTTCAAGATTCATTAATGCTACTGGTTACTTATCTTAGACAGGTTTAGATACAAGTTTATCTGAATACGTTAGAAAACCTACTGTAGCAGCACTCTTATGTCCTGTGATCTAAAGATCTTGAAACAATTCAGCCATTGTTTCATGTGTTAGGACAGGAACCTTCTTTGATTACTGTCACAGTGCTGGGAGATGCCAAAAGACTCCTTGGTTTGAAACTTTATTGTTATATAAACATCAGTATCTTTTTTTTTTGATTTTCCAGAAGCAAATCCACATACTTTATATGCATGTAGTTAGTTGAGGGAAATTCATGACTAACATCCAATAAGATTTTGTCTGGTTAACTGTTGTTTCCACCAGCTGTACTATTTTCTCAATCTTAAAAGTAAAGGGCCCACACAGCTCTCCCTAAGGCCAGTCATGTAGTAAGGCCAGTCATGTAGTTACAGTGTGCGGAGATAACCCTCCCAATGTTCTCTGCAATAAGCCATGAAGTTTAGAAATGAAGAACCTGAAGAATTAAAATAATGTGGAAAAACTGGCTGATTAACACAGATTTCTTAGTAATGAATTTTGAAGCCGATGTAAGGATTTTTTTAAAATCCTGTAATAAAGATTAAGAGTTTGGGTAAAACTTGGTTGTGTACCCATTTTAGAAAACCAAATATCAGATGATGATAACAATCATGTTAATGATGACTGATGTTGTTAATGCTGCTGTTGTTACTGTTGTTATTATTATTATTATTATTATTATTACAATACATTGTTATTGGAAGTGTTGCAATATGTATCTGGATTTAGGTAAAATTTGGCTGTTTACAAGAAAAGCAATGTACTTGTGTACCCATTATAGAAAGATAGCTCTCCGATTATGATTGCTGTTGTTGTTATTATTATTACGATAATACGGATAGATACCTAAGCTCTGCTCATTTAATTGGCTAGTTTCTCACCTTGGCAATGCAGATTGTGTTATCATCAATTTAATAGTTTTGAACTTCATATAGTTATCTGGACATGAAATAACCATACATCTCCAGATCTCTGAAATGCCTTAGCTGCCCCAAAGTGTATACAAGATTGTTGAAATATCATGTACTGTACATTTCACTTATAAGTGGACATTTTTGAACTGAAAATCTGATTCAAGCAGAGTAGGGGTCATCGTATAAGTTCAACATAAATTTTTTTTTGCTAAACTGGGAACTCTAAATGTTTACTGTAAATTCAAATACTTTTACATTTTCATGCCACTATTTCCATCCAGAAATACATGTACAGTGTGACCCCTCAATAACACATCCTGTTAATTACAACACAAATTTGGATATAATATGATCATGGCATGGCTCATGAAATCTCATATACATGTATTTTTCTTGTACATGAACAAATATAACTTCTTCTTAAAAGTACAAAAAATAAAGTGCAACAAGTTTGATATCATTTGGGGAAGAGATCTGCAAACAATTGTTGCCCAAACAACAACCGACGTAAGTTTGTTCTTTAAACTGCATTCACAACCAAGCACCAAAGAATGCGGTGGTTGATAAAAGTTTCTTACCTGAATTTATAAATCAATTAATTAAAGTACACTGCATGTCATCAAAGTCAATTGCAGTGCTAAACCGTGTTCAAATTATGCGACAAAAATTTAAAAAGCATAAAAAAAAAAGGCAACCAACACATGCACGTGGCTTGGCAGTGTTGTCAGATGCAATCACTTGACCAGTAAATAATGTTGTCCATTCCCTATACAAATGACCCCAACTGTTCACTGAAAATTATTCTTGCTGTAGTTGTTCAAAGAATGGGTGTAAAAGTGTTAATTAGTGGACATTTATCATGGATAACAATACACAAAAACATAAGCTTTTACCCTTAAAGAAAAGACTGAAGCCATGAATTCATATGGACACTATTGGCCTTGTGACATACTAAACTGTAATTGTGCTTCATCTTTCATAACATAATTTTGCTTTTTTCTTCCCACTGAATTTAGACACATAATGATCTGTGACAATTATTGAATATTTTAAATCTCTATGTGTAATTTTTGCAGAATTACATGTACTGCGGATTCAGTGCATGTGATGAGATCAGAGGAGAGTGCAGGGTGTTGATACTCCCTATCCATGCTATATATCAGACATGTATAAACAGTATACATGTATATGTACCAAAGTGTTGGTCTCTGAATAAAGTAAAATATTACATATGCAATCTGTTTTCACTACAGGTGTATTTCTCATTTAATATGCTCATATTTTTGTGCCCGCTTTTATTAAAGCTTCCCACACCCCCAAACTAGCCATTTTTTTGAGTATATGCATCATTTTCTTCAACTAACTGACTTGGTTGGTTATAACACAGTTCAGAACAAAACATGGTCAGGTTCTATGGATTCCACCATCATGTTATAGTGGGGTCACACTGTTTGATATGCAATGTATTTATTCACTTCATTCATTACACAATACTTGTATATTCATTTATTTTTTATTTTAATACTCTGAAAATATTAAATATTACTTGCTGCAAAGTGAAGTTTCATCATTGTTGTTTACTGTTAGTGGTTAATAGTAAGGATACTGCTTCCATTTTAGTTAAGTCCAAAACAACCCATATTTGGATTATATTTTGTATTTTGCTGTATAAATAACACTGATGCAATTTCAAATAACCCATATTTGGATTAAATTTCATATTTTGCTGTATAAAAAGCACTGTTTGTGTCTGATGCAATTAAAGTTTTGATTTGATTTATACATTTCTTTTTATAACCCAAGTTATATGTGGGTTGATAAGCCCTTAACTGGTAAAGGCAGCAACCACTTTATTTTCCAGTTTACAATCCTTTGGCCAAGCTGTAAATTTCATACTTTTTAGTGCCAAGTGGAGTCCTACAACTCCATATGCATATCAAACCTTAAACCCTTAGATTTTAAAGGCAGCACAATCTTTATTTTCCAACTTAATCCGACACTTGTTCAGTGCCATCTGAAAGATGGTGGTTATTTGAACTCCGTATGATCTTGCATCACAACAGACTCCAGTTCAGTTGCATCCTTTAATAGATTTCACAGACTCTGTGATTAAAGTGTCACTTACAGAGCCCAGTCTCCACATATGCACCTCCTCATGACAGCAAAGATAAGGAACTGAAGTTCAATGATGTTTATGATATGATTACCAGATAATGAAGGATGCTGCTAGTACAGCTGATGACTATTGTTTGACTCACAACGTTTAATTTGTCAATAATCTTCCTATCAGCAGGATTTTTGTAATAAAAAAAAAAAACATTTCAGTTTCAAATGAGAACTTTCAAATCTCAAACTGACACAACTTTTAGGACTCAAACTTCTGATAAGACTTATCAGAAATATTTATCTCTTTCTACGCATACTTATTGCAAGAAGAAAGAAACAGATTATTTTTTATTGCTACAGGCTGAAATCTGAGTTACAGAATAAAGACAGCTGTTCCAAATGCTCTTATTTTTAAGAGGTCAAGGTCATGTATGGCAATACATTTGTTGTGTCAAACAAACTCCAGTCTGATTTAACAATGGAGAATTATGAACCATTCATGTGGAAAGTTTCTGTATCACTTGTTGGTGATTTTGCCAAGCCTATCCCTACTAAAAAAAAAAGACAAAGGGTCTCCTCAGTCTATTATTATCAAGTACTTTGCCTTTTTCTGAGAAGTCTTCTTTTAGTGAAAGTGTTCTCATTCAGGTAGATGAGTGTGGCTTTGTTAATGTTCCTCTCCATTGTGTTAATTTGTCAGCAGACTTCCTCTTAGGACATTTGACTACAGTAGTGATAACTTCTTTGCCTGTCGAGGGTATTCATTTATTACTAGGTAATGACCTAACTAGAAATAAAGTTGTGGTTAATCCATTTGTAACTGACAAGCTTTGTTTGGATCAAAAAGGTTGATCTTACTGAAATTTAAATCCCCAGTTTATAACCAGATTATGCAATTACTTGAGCTATGGCAAAGAGAGTGCTTGAGAATGATATTCCTTTAGCCGACATATTTATTTGTCAGTCTTTTGATGAGGTCACTTTTTTACTCCTAGCTTTGATCAAAAATGTTAACAGTAAAACTATAGTAAAATCTTTGGAAATATCTTTTACACATTTTGGCCTTCCCAAGTCTGTCCAATCTGATCAAGGGTCAAATTTTCTATCTGGAATTTTCCAGCAAGTCATGCATGAATTAGGCATCCTGTTAGTTACACAATTCACTTTTCTATAATCAGTATAAAAATCTTATGCATATCAACCTTGTACATTTGAAAAATAAGTATGTGTTTTAAATTACACCTTTAATACTCATGTGAGAAGAAAACAGTAACAACTATGCCACATAAATATGTTAAAGGAGTATGTTAACCATTCAATCAATTTAGTTGTACCTGTCCCACACCATGAGGATTTAAACAACAACATGAAATTGGATTGTAGTGACTTTGGTATAACCAATCTCTGAATTTCTGAAATATTGGTCAATCTGGACCAAAAACTTTTGCATCTGCTGCCACAAGCGAAGAGTGAACTAAAACAGTTATTAAGTAAACATGAGCACTTGTTTACAGATGTTCCAACATGAACCAACAAAATTTATGATGATGTCAAAATTGTAGATCATGCTCTGTACAGGATAAATCCTCTCAAACAAGAATGTTTGAAAAAGGCAATCCAATATTTACTGGAGAATGATTTCAAAGAACAAACAAAAAGTTACTTGAGTTCCCATGTATTCTAGTGCTGAAACCTGACAACACTTTCCATACATGTACTGATTATAGAAAACTGAACAGTGACACCAAACAAATCCATTTCCATTACCAAGATATGATGAATGCATTGACAAAATTGGAAATGCACAATGTGTCACCAAGTTTGACCTTTTGAATAGATTCTGGCATATCTCACTCACAGAAAGAGCAAAGGAAATGTTGCCATTTGTAACTCCAGATGGACTAAAAGCCAGTATAAAGCGATGACATCTGGGATGAAAAGGATCGATTTCGACTTTCCAACATTTAATGAATAAGACTAGATAACTTACATCAATGATCAAAATGTAAAATGACAGCCGGAAAGATCGCATGGTAACATGCCAGAAGTTCTTTGATCAACTCAGTGATACAAAATTGACATTTGAGGGAATATATCTATTTTCCTGGAGATTTTGGCTGCAAGATTGATGAAGTCACTGATCCACAATATTTCCCATTTGAGTGAAGCAATCAGGACAAGGCAAAACTCTGATTCTCTTGCTTTCTGTATCACCTCTGGAATCAAAGGTGTGTGTGTATGTGTTGGGGGTAAGCATTTATATCCAAGCCATCCCAATCTACATAAAAGCACTGACTGCCCAGGCTTTCAAATCTGGGACTGGTGAGACAAATGGTTGGGAGCTTGGCATTCCACACTGTACAAATAGGTCCATCATTGATCAATCCCATCTGGCACATATTCGAGTGACAATACATTCGGTTGTCCTGGGATATGATGAACTTGGATTTGTCGTTGGAAATGACAGTAATGGAAAATCCCTTGCCATTTAAAATAAGTTACCACAGTGGAATTGTCAGACAGAATGAGAACTCCCTTCCCATGTAGACCCTCCTGCCACCAACAAAAAGCTTTTGAAATGGCTTTCATCTTCAGAATGTTGATATGTAAATGATGATCCTGAGGTGGCCATGCTCCACTGGCTTCCCAGAATGATGGAAGGAATTGTGCCCCACAGCCCTCTGTGCATTAGATTGTGATTTCTGGAGGTTGCAGTGCTGATGTAAACCCAACATGAGCCAAGTGAGAAAGCCCCACCTTATGAAATGGAACCTCATATTTGTGCAGGTTGCGAGTTGTTCCAGTGGGGAAAGTCTTGGCCTCCATTTCGACAACAGAATTATTTGTAATGGGCACATAAACAGGCAACATAGGACAAAGAGGTACACTGCTGCATTGAGTAAACCCAGCAGGCAAAGGAATTCATGGGCAGGTAGATTGTCCCATATAAGCAAGAATGCAACCAATGTACTGATTTTCGGTGCTTATTCATTAGGGAGCCAGAATGAATGCTGAACTCCATACCTAGATGAACAAAATTTTGAGATGATATGACATCAGATTTGTTCTTTTTGACAAGGAAATCAAGGTTGTGATGGAGTGTAACATTGGATATCATGTCTTGCTCAAAGATATAACTCACCTGATGTTCTGCAGAATGTAATCCAGGTAGTTGATGTTGACATGATGGAGGTGGTCCAGACATGGGCTATTTTCAGGGCCATCAATCTTGTGAAACTGCAAGGAATGATGTGGAGTGCAAGTGAGTGTGCCCTGAGCTGCTAAACATTGACTTTGTAGGCGAATTATAGGAACTTCCTGGGAGCCATGTGAATGGAGACATGAAGATAAATATCTTACAAGTCCACACTGATTGCTTAGTCTCCCTCCTGGATGGCATTTAGAAGCCATCATGGTGTTTTCATTGTGAACAAGGGGTATGAATGAATCAACTGAATGTGCTTAGGGCAATGATAGGGTGAAGAGTGCTGCACTGAGAGAATCCTGGACAAAGAAGTAGGTGCATTGAAAGTGATACTAGGTCCCTCAGAAACAACACGTTAGGCTTGCAGGTCATCTCTTGTCTCACTTGGCAGCAATGAATTGGAGCCTTCCTCCTACCAGGATCTGTGATAAGGGCAGCATGAAGATGATTTCACTGTTTGAGATACAGAGGCTCTCATGGAGAGAAACTCTGACAAAGACAATCACACTCTCTATGCCTCTAGTCCACTTCTGTTTGGGATAACTGTGGTTTCAACAGTTGTTATGGCGTTGGCAAGAGTATTTATCTGGAAACAGGCTCCTACACATCCTGTAGGATTCAGATAGGAGAAGATACAGTACATTCCACCTGTTGAAAGATTTATAAACATACAAAATCCAACTTAAAGAGTCCATTGCCACAATGTTGTGCACCAACTGATGAATGTCATAAAAAGATTTCCAATCAATGTGTAAAGATGATAGCTTTGTAACCCCCAAAGCTGCAATATATCAGTCATAGTGGATGTATCCAAATGAAAAACTGGTATGTGGAACTTATAGAACTGGTGACTAAGTTCAAGGGAAGTTCAGTCAAAGCCCATATGGTTGAGTCTTTGCACATCAAATAATACTGATTAAGAATAACGATGAGGAGACATGCAAGCACATTTTGTTGTCTTTGGATAAAGGTGCTGAAACCGATATTTCTTGTGCTACCTGCAAAGTAGCTGGAGAAGAATGTGAGGGATAATGGCCCACTAACTAGCAGACTGTCTTGAATTAGATATGGTGATTCCAAGCATTCATCAAGTACAGGCTCCCTCCGAGTGGCAACAGCTTATGAACAGAGTGAAGCAACATATCTTAAATACTGAGGCACTAAGCTGGACATTGTATGCTGGGAATGCGTTAGTGGCACTATGCGAACTAGATTTATCCATAAGAGTGCCTGCATACATGGAATTGTGAAACTGGACATAGCTTGTTCTTCAAATGGCTAATACTGTATGATCGATTGTGGACATGACCCATTACAATCAGACGCATATGGCAGAGTCCGGTCATGACAGAACAGGGTAATCTTGGTTGGCACGATGTTTAGTTCTTAATATTGGGACAGGGTATGGGATACAGATCCAAGTAGACAGTCCATAATTCTGATATGTGAGACGGAATCTGAGACTGTTTGTTTGCTCTCCATCTCACTCCCCAGCATATGATATGGTGTTGAACCATAGCATGCAAAGTAATGCTGTCCTCATCCCTCATGGTGTGCTTCTGTACCTTCCCCTTTAATACCTCCAGTACTGCTGCCCATTGTCTTCTGTCTATAATATGCAAGTGTAACATGTTTTCATAGATTGACAACTGGAGTAAGCTACACATTCAGTGTGGTTGTCAGTCTGCTCTTGTGCATAGTCTAAATTGTGAAGACAAAATAGAGCATACAATATATACAGGTGTAGTGCAGCACACATCCAGCTTTATGAATTTCAGTGAGTACATGCAGGGCTACATGCAGAATTGTACATGCAGAATTTGGCACCAATTCATGTATCAAGGGCAGATCACTCTAACTGCCACTTAGATGGGCAGGTAACTTTGTTTTTTAGCTGGATTTGCAAGGTAATAGTAGTTCTAAGGCATTATGATTGGGTAACACAGAAATTAGCTTTTTACACACTTGCAAAAAACGGGGGGGGGGGATTAGACTTGTAGCCATCTTAGAAGCAAGAATATACAGCAGTATAATGTCTGCGTAGACCACACCAGGCAACAATAACATATTCTCATGCACCGTTCAGTTCATATGGATCTGTTCCATTCATCACATATAGTTTCTGCATATATCATATTTTGGCCTCATTATACAATGTCTCAAAGTACAAAGGCTTAGCAGTCATTGAATCTTACCATATTTACTAATTATACCATTAATAAAATTCAGATCATTTTTAACTTGCATGAATATGCACTGTAAAATGATGCAACATTTAGACAAAATTCAATGGCTGGTACTCCCTAATGGCGGACTTATAATTTTTTATACCAGTGCATGATATCATTGAAACCACTCTACATGCTGTTTTCAGGTTATGCAATCAATGCATACAGAATTACATAAAGGAAAGTATCCACTTTACACAAATGAACATGTTCTAGCAATTAACAATATACAACTACTTTATGTAAATGAACATGTTCTAGCAACTGAAAATATACATCCACTTTATGTCAGTCAAATTGCTCTAATAATTGACAAGATACATCCACTTCATGTCAGTCAACATGCTCTAGTACTTCACAAGATACATCCACGTCATGTCAGTCAACATGCTCTAGTAATTCACAATATACATCCACTTCATGTCAGTCAACATGCTCTAGTACTTTACAATATACATCCACTTCATGTCAGTCAACATGCTCTAGTACTTCACAAGATACATCCACGTAATGTCAGTCAACATGCTCTAGTAATTCACAATATACATCCACTTCATGTCAGTCAACATGCTCTAGTACTTTACAATATACATCCACTTCATGTCAGTCAACATGCTCTAGTACTTCACAAGATACATCCACGTAATGTCAGTCAACATGCTCTAGTAATTCACAATATACATCCACTTCATGTCAGTCAACATGCTCTAGTACTTTACAATATACATCCACTTCATGTCAGTCAACATGCTCTAGTACTTCACAAGATACATCCACGTAATGTCAGTCAACATTCTTTAGTACTTCACAATATACATCCACTTCATGTCAGTCAATATGCTCTAGTACTTCACAATATACATCCACATTCTGTCAGTGAACATGCTCTTGTAATTGACAATTTACAGCCAATTTACATAAATGAACACATTCAAGTAATTGATAATATACATATATACTATCAATTTGTAATCTCATGCAATTGTACACATCATCAGTTCAAAGAGAACTGCACACATTTCTGCAATCTGGCCAAAGAATCACAGGATAAATTGTTGGGGCTACTCTATTTTTCCTAATTAAAACAACACGAATCAGTACTGTGTGGGAAATAAGTCTGAAAACACAAAACCCCACAAACCTTCCACCCCGATATAAAATAATTAAATGATCCATTATTTGCCTTCTTACTGTAAACAACTAAAACAAGGGACATAACAATCTGAGGCATTAAGTAGAAAACTTGATCAAGGGTAGATGGAGCTTCTAGCAAACATTGAGGCCTAAACCCGAAAACTTCCCATATATTCACGCCTTTAATACCCTATCCCCCTCTCTATGATCAATAAACCGGTTAAAAACGTGTGTTAAAAGATACTTGTGAAAAGACTGCCATCTATGTTACCATAAAAAATACGATTCAACCTCCCATAAAAGTCATATCCAATGAAAAACTGCCTCCAGTATTCAGCCAGATGAGAATTTTCGCTTCTCTTGATTTATATTTTACCTCCATTTGTACAGCAAAAATTGTTCCTTCCCACAGGCAGTTATTAATGACAGGATAAATAGATCTTATTTTAATGTATATAATGAAAAGTAAATTTTAAGTAGTCAAGAAAATTTTTCAGTTGCTATGGAGGGAGTTAGCATTTGGAAGTGGAATATGAATATGGCGTCAGGGATTATTAGCTGGTTAAATAAGGTACATTGGGTTTAGACCTTTGGTTATTATGCATTGACATCAATAAATATAAACTGAATTAATATGCTGATGTTTTTATTCCTCTTCAGAAATCTCAATATTCTTGCAAACTAACTATAAAGACTTTGAAATATTTCTTTTTTTCTATAATCTGGACTTAAATGTAACTAATGACCAAAGAATTTAGATTAGAAACAAGACATTTTCTAATGAAAGAATATGTCCTGTGAAGGACCCAAAATGTGTCTATTTCTAACCATAAACTCCTTGATATAAACTTTTCTTCAGATTAGCTGACAAATGATAGAAATTAATTATAGGAAGAAATTAAAGACTGCAAAACAGAATATTAGTAAGTTGGAGTCAAAGAAATCTTTCAGTAGTTGGTAAGGTACTTGTTGTAAAAACTCTTGTTTTGCCCATATTCATACATCTTTTTTCAGCACTTCCAAATCCAACTGCAAAAATAGAAACAGAACTTAATCGTACTTTAATTAAATTTGTATGGGGTGGTAAAGCAGAGATAATTAAACGTGAAATCCTAGTAGCTCCTGAGAATGTGTGAGGGTTAAATACAAGTCAAACTAATTCATTTGTTAGGTACATTAGGACAACATGGTTAAAAGATTGCTTGAAAATTAAAATAACTGGCAAACTTAATTACAACTGTATTCAAAAGTAAAACAGATATTTGGAATTTATGGAGAAACTAGAAGCATTTGGAAAAGTTCATTAAAACTACACTGTCCAAATTAATATTAATCCCATATTGTAAATATTGTCCCTCCTGGTCTAAGCTATGCATACAAGTCTTGGAAAGAAGCTGGCATTGAAATTTGGAATGATTCAGCTGAATGACAGTGGTAATATGACGTAAAAAGATTTTTAAAGAAACGTAATGATTCTTTGACTACCTCTCTTTGTTACCCAAAATTCCAAACTCATGGCAAAATGCTATGAAGAACAATCTAGCATGTAATAACATTGTTAAGCAGAAGGGTAAGTTAATGAACATGTGAAAACTAGACTCACTGAAAATGTGTTACAATGATATTTATTAAAATATTAGAAAAGCAACATAGTACTGTGCAAACGGCTTGGGTGCAAGTATTAAATATCAGCATAAGTAGAAGGAGTGGTCTGAGATTTATAGTCAGACGAAAGTTTTTACAAAAGATACCAAGATGATTGCTTTTGAAATTAATTCACGGAATAATCACACTAATCATATTTTTTTTTAAAGAGAATTAAGATATGATGACAGATTACTTTTTGAAAGGGAATGAAAGTACAGAACATCAGATCTACCACTGTGACATTAGTTCAAATTCTTGACACCATTTTAAACTATTGTAGGAGATTCTCCCAGGAAGTGAACAGGTGGATATTTTGTGGAATTTCTTCCTATTTTAACTAAATATTATATTTATACTTAAAGGATGAATATATAAAATCATTCAAGTTAGCTTTTATATAAACAGTCAAAACATACAAAACCATTAAAAATAAACTGTTAGATTAAATACAAAAAAGAGGATCAATTTCTTCAAAGATTAACCTCAATTATGAATAAATAACTACCTTTTTGCTGTTGGCTATTTATGGGTTTTTTAAATCAAATTTGATGAAAAAACACAAATAAAACATTTTAATAAAGTCAATTCACTATTTTTCATCATCAAAAAATTTTCATGGATTTCAGGTTGCTTCTAACCATGAACCCAATGAATGGTCACTGTTCTAACCATGAATTTAGGATACCCAATGAATGATCACTGTTCTAACCATGAATTTAGAATACCCAATGAATGATCACTGTTCCAACCATGGATTTAGAATACCCAATGAATGATCACTGTTCTAACCATGAATTTAGAATACCCAATGAATGATCAGTGTTCTAACCATGAATTTAGAATACCCAATGAATGATTAGTATTCATTTGAAACAATAGGACCTTTATATAATCCATGAAACTAAGCATGAAAAAATGCAATTTTCCAAAAACCATGAAAATTGATACCCATAAAAATAAATGAATTTATAGAGTTACAAAATCTATTTCACCATGACAACATGAATTTGTGTACCTATAAACAATGCATCTTGTATGTGTGTGTACATGTGTTCTTTCTTTTGTATATATTAATTGTCACAAGATTATCTGGTAACTCAGAATGTTTGATTGTAAAATGGCCTTAGGATAATGTTCCTGAACACAATGGTCAACCTATTACTGGGAAAATAACAATAGAACACAGTGTTTACCTTTGGCTTCCTCCTTTTCCTTGTCTTCATCCTCTTCATCAAATTCTGACTCCCGTTCCTCATACTCCACATTTTCATCAAGTTCCTTGAAGTCCGGAGCAAAGGCACTCCAGTTTTCCTACACAGATACATTATGGGCTACATATGGAACTATCAAGTACAGCTTTCCTATACAGATATGTTATAGGCTACATATGTAACTATCAAGTACAGCTTTCCTACACAGATACATTATGGACTACATATGTAACTATCAAGTACAGATTTCCTACTCAGATACATTATGGGCTACGTATGTAACTACTGAGCACAGTTTTCCTACACAGATATATTATGGACTACATTATGTAACTATCAAGTACAGTTTTCCTACACAGATACATTATGGACTACATATGTAACTATCAAGTACAGTTTCATAGATTGAAGCTGAACCTCTTAGTATGATGCTTTTATGATGGTCCAAAATAACAGGTCTATTTCTGTGGAAATTCAATCTTGTTCTGCATTCTTTTTGAATTCAACTAGCATTCAATTTCTAATTTGTCCCTGCATAAGATAATCAAAAACAGTAATAAATATGCTCCAACTTATATGACCATACCTTCCCTGTGAATGGGTGATTTATAAGAGGGGGTCACTGGAGGAAAAGGAAGTAAATAATATCCAAGGAACAACAAATCCCCAGCCTAACTATCCCAGACAAGGTCTAATATGAGAGGAACACAGTAATACATAGTACATATATTGAGGAGTCTCATGAGAGAGGACTACTGTAATATATAGTATAGAAAGTCTCATATGAGAGGACCACTGTAATACCTAGTAAATATATTGAGTCTCATAGAAGGACCACTGTTTTACATAGTAGTAGTACATTGGAGTTTCATAAGTGGGGATAACTAATACATAGTACAGATATAGACAGGTCTCATAGCACAAGACCACTGTAATACAAAGTACTGACAGGAGTCATCTCATAAAAGAGGACCTCTATAATATATAATACTTATAATGGAGACCCAAAAGCTCAGGATGGGACCACTGTTATATATAGTACTAAAATCCAGTGATCTCATAAGACAGGACCACTGTAATGCATAGTATTGATGTAGAAGAGTCTCCAAGGAGGGGACTGGTGGGTTTCATAAGAGAAGACCACTGTAATACACATTACTAAAATAAAGGAGTCTCAAAGGAGAAGACCACTGTAATATATATTACTAATATATACGAGTCTCAAAGGTGGGAACCACTGTAATATATAGAACTGACATATTACATACAATGCTTATCTCCGGCACCTCATTAATATTGTTTTCATTTTTTGAAACATGTTTCCAAGTTATCGAAGTGACTGTGTGAAACTTCTTTTGCCAATACTAGAAAATCTGTAAACAATGATTAAGAACATTAATGCAACAAAAATATCAGTTATAAGAGCTGTTCCATTAAAACATACATGGGGCCCAGGGAAGGCACTTTTAAAGTGGGGTACTCACCCATAGATGCAATTTATAATTTTCTTTATCATTTTAATATGAACTCCGTGAAGTCAAAGTAACCTGGCATATATTTTTAAAAAACTGCCTTCCCTGGTACCATGTATGTTTAAATGGAACAGCCGTAAGAATTAAATTGACCTAAGTCGAACTTATGACATTTCAAATGTGATGGAATGACTCTAATGAATAGAGGTCAAGCATTTAAAATAAAAACTTCATGATTTCAATGGTTCAATGAAAAGGATAAAAAACACATAGGAAATGAATCTTTATATACCATACATAACCAGTATATGATACAAGTAGAAAGTAATGAGAAAATTGGCTGATTCATCAATTACATGCAGTGTTGTTCCCCTTAGCCTTCTACCTGCTTAAAAACCATTTACCTTTAATATGAAGTCATCAACTTCTGTAGCTTTAATATACTTGTCAATATGCTTGCTTTTACCCCACTGCAACCTTTTAAAATATAGCCTGCTACTTCAGAGAAAGATCTAAACCTGTGTTAACTTAGAGCACTGCATAACAAATTTTCAGAATGTGCTTCTTACATGTCAAAGTGAACTTATAATATCCTTGCTATTAACAATGTAATCCTTGCTTTGATTCTGGACTCTGACATGTGGCCGGGTAAGCAGTCATCCATCCAAAACACTGCCAAGTTCTTTGGTTATATCCACCACAAAAGACCGTAATGGCTCAACACTTGAGCCTTAAAGTGGCATTTGTATTAGTTTGTACACTTTTTATAACTGAAACAAAATAACAGTTTCAAACTTGAAATTAATTATGTTGCCTTGCATCAATTATAAACCGACTTTCTAACATTAATTTTGATTTAAAACATCAAGAAATTATGGAAATGTAAGCAGGTAATAAGCATCTACATGTAAACAAGAAATACAATTAGGAGTACATTGATAAGTTTATATCCAGTATATGGTTCCATTTCATTCAGTCACTTACCACTTGATTCTGTGCCCAAATAGAAACCACTCCACTTGAAATTGAGGCAATAATTGGTCTCACTGGATGCCACTGTCAAAAAAATGTAAAACTGTCCCATTAAAACTGATAGGAGTTCCTTCAAGGGATTGGTGCATTATTTGCTGAAAAGAATCCTGGAGTTAAAGACAAGACAACTTCTTACTTTAACTGCTGAGTGTTAAAGGTATTTCAGATATTCCGTTTTCAAAATTAGCTGCTGTCGTGGTCATAATGAATGTTTGATTGGCACCATTTTCATTCAGAACCAAGTAGGCATCATTAGAATTCTTTTGCTGAAAACTCCATGTTAATATGACCATTAATTTAAGAGAACTGACAACAAGATTTTCAAGATGGCCATTGAGGCAGTTAATATTAGATGTCAAATTGGCATCATTTTCATTTAGGACCAACGAGGTATCATAAGATGTCTATATGTGAAACACCATTCTGCCATACATTTGTGAGGAGTAGAGATAAAAGAACTTCAAGACGGCTACCATGGTGGATCAGTTTGCATGATTTTCATTTAGGACCAACAAAACACCAAAAACTTTGCAGATGTCAAAATGACTTTCCATTTATAAGGAATAGTGACAACAAAATTTTCTAGTTGAAAATCAGATCAGCACCTTTTTAAGTAAGGCCCAACAAGACATCGTAAGAAATCTTCTGCTGAAAACCCCAAGATGATATGACTTTCGGTTTTGAAAAGATTTTCAAGATGACTGTCATAGTGGCCATACTGGATATCAGTCCATTTAGGACCAAATAGACATCATAATTAGTCTTTTGGTGAAAGCACAATGATGATATGACCAGTCATCTAGGTGAAGTAGCAATAACAAGATTTCAAGACGGCCATTGTGGTGGCCATACTGGAGATCAGGTCGGCACTATTTTCATTTATGACCAAGAAAGAGATCATAATAAGTTTTTCAGTGAAAATCCTATGGTGATATGGCCATTCATCCAGTAGTAGTGATAACAAGATTTTCAAGATAGTCACTGTGGTGGCAATATTGGATGCCTGAGCAGCACCATTTTCATTTAGGACCAACCTGACATGATAAGAAGTCTTCAGTGAAACACCATGATGATATGACCAACTATTCAGGAGGAGTAGCAAAATTTTCATAATCGCCACTGTTCTGGACATACTAAATGTCAGATCAGTACCATTTTCATTTAGGACCAAGCAGATATCATAAGAAGTCTTTTAGTGAGAACCCCGTTTTGATAATGACCATCCATTCAGGATGGTCACTGTGGTAGCCACAATGGATGTCAGATCTGAACCATTTTAATTTACGACCAATCAGACAGCATAAGGAGTCTTCCTGGTGAAAATATCATATCAATCTGACTTTCTATTCAGGAGCTGTAATAACATGATTTTCAAGATGGCCACTGTGGTGGCAATATTGGATATCTAAGCAGCACCATTTTCATTTATAACTAACTAGACCATGTGATGAATGTGTGTATAAAGTTTCATGGCAATCCTCCAAGTAAATTAGGAGTGATAAAAAACTTGTGCTAATGCATGGATGGACAGCAGACAGCAAACCTTCCCATTAACTCTCCTTGTCTATGATCAAGAGAGCAAATAAAACCAGTTCCAATGCATTCCTTGAATGGATAAAATGTTGTACTCTAATGCATTCATCATATAGCTAATAAAACCAATTCCTATGCATTCTTTCAATGGATAAAATTAGTACTCTGGTGCATTTATAATATAGCTAATAAAACCAATTCCTATGCATTCTTTCAATGGATAAAATTAGTACTCTGGTGCATTTATAATATAGCTAATAAAACCAATTCCTTTGCATTCCTTGAAAGGATAAAATTTTGTACATTAACATTTATAAAAACCAAGATACTGAATGGATAAAATTAGTACTCTGGTGCATTAATAGCTGCCAAGATCCTGAATGAACAAAATTAGTACACTAAAACCTGTTATAAGAGACCACCCCTTCTGCCAACCAAAAGTGGTCTCCCAAGACAGGTGGTCTCTCCTAACAGGTGTGTGAAAATGGACTGGTTTCCAGGGTCAGTAGTTAGCACTGTTGAAGAAGAAAAAAATACCCATACTCACTGTACATGTATCATATCCTTTATTCATAAATCTTGTTAAATATTGCATGTATTCCTCTCAAAATAACTTGATATAATAAAGATACACAGTTTAAATCTATCAAACAACATGAATCAAATTTATATTTGAACATCACATGAATATGTACATGTATTAGCACATGTATATGATTTGCGAAATAAACAAAGGTAATATTTATCCTAACCATAAGGTAACTTCCCATGACCATAAATTTTAGAGTTGTTTCACATGCAACAAAAACTGCAGTTAGCTATGATCTATGTATCTTATTCTATGCACTTAATCACTTTTCTTTAAGAAATCCATTATACTTCTTTGTTCACATTTTTACTCAGCTGATTGGTCTGAACATGTATCTCCGTTTCTGAGCAAAGATGCAAAAGTTTGGGATTGCAATGCTGTAAAGCATATTCTTTAATCTCCTTTAAATGTTCTATGACTGTAGAATGTGAAATAACCAGAGGCAGAATTTCACCAATAGATGACTCATTGCCACTATCATTATCAGCAGTTGGAGGAGTACCAGATTTACCTCTTTGCTATTTTGCGAGCTGTCTCCCCTTTTTCACTTCTTTCAATTACATTAAATCTTTCTTCCAGTGTTAGAATTTTTCTTTTTTTCATTGGAGGTTCTGCCATTGTTATTAGTGTTGATGTAATAACGACTAGATATATTTCGATTTTGATCAGGATTTGGGGAAATGTGGAATAAATATATATTATTTACCAATGAATGAAACCCCAAAAAATAATTAAATCATCAAGAAACAATACATTTTTTTGAGACGAAGTTTAAATCACCAGCGTTATAGCTTGATAAACAAAGGCTGCGACCCGGGTAAACAAATGGTGGCTTGGTGAAACACTGTAACAAAAGGAATAATAATATAAAAAAAACCAATCCAGAAATGATTCTCACTTACTAGTGTTAAAGACAAAGACCTCATTCACCCGCAGGCATTACAGATTAACTGGAAAGACAAACGATGTACTCAACCCTACACTGAAGCCCTTTCAAAAGATATGTGTGGGCTTTCACAAAGATAAAGAAAAAATACAAACCTCTAAATTGACCGCTTATGTCCATCATTACTCCCTTTGATGAAAAATTGTTAATCTTACTGGCAACTCACATGACTTCGTCACTACAATGGCAGTTAGTGACATGTACTTTAGTCTGGTTTACTGCAATTTACAAATGACACCATACGCTGGACTTGCAAATTTCACTAAACTGGTAGCCAGCCAATTTTTTTTTTTTTTTTAAATACTGTATTAGAACAATCTTTACTATTTATGCGGTCGTTGATACAAAGGATTAAATGATGGTTAGTGGTGTTTATCTTGCCTTATGGTTGTTTAGTGTTATTTAATGTGCACTTTGTTTGCATACTACATGTATCCTGAGCTCTCATGTTTACAAAGGATTAAGTCAAGGTCAATGGCGTTGATCTCTGTTTTTTGCGATGCGGTCGTTCATAGCAGTGTCGAAATGCATATTTTGCCAAGAAATCGTGGTCGCTGGTCGCGTTCAGCAGGTGGTCGCTTATAACAAAGCGTTTATATAATAAAATCTATCTGTGCATTACGATTGTGGTCATACATGACAGGTGGTTGTTCATAGCAGAGGTCGCTCATGACAGGTTCTACTGTACTCTAGTGTATTCATAATAGTTAAGAGTGTGTCTGTGATTTGGATTTTTCACGTAGCTTTAAAAAAATTTCAGTCATATCACTATGATGTCTGCAGTGTGGCAGTTTAGAGTGGTGTCTAGCACTGGGGCATCATGCCGCAAACATGCAGAATGATGTCCCACTCAGTCACATTATTCTGACACCAGGCCAACCAGTCCCAACACTAACCTCTTAATGCTGAACACCAAGCGAGGCAGCTGTTAGTACCATTTTTATAAGTCTTTGGTATGACTCAGCCAGGGTTCGAAACCGCGACCTCCCGCATCCGAGGCAGAAGCTCTAACCACTAGGCCACTGGTGCATTCATAATAGTTAAAGTCTTGAATAGATAAAATTAGTTCTGTGAAGTCACTATTATTTGTTGAGTACCTTTTAGTTTATTATTTCTGTTGTTGTGACAAGCAACAAATTTAAAGAACCAAAACGAACATTGACCCTTCTATGGAAACAGTGTGACCCTTTCCTTGTTCCAACAATTTACGTACCAAAAATTTTCATTTTCCACAAGACCAATTTTCGAACTCACTTAAATAAATGAATTCATAATATTTAACAAAATGGTGACTTTGTGTTTACTGTACATCTTGATGAAACATAAATCTGTTCTAAATCTCTATCAAAACCAGGTATCCAAAAGGCCTAGTTTTACTGCATATCTCAATGAAAATCTGTTTGTTCTAAACCAATGTCTATCAAAACATGGTGTCCAAAAAGCCTAGTTTTATTGTATATCTCTACAAAAATCAGCCTGTTCTAAACCACTATCAAAATCAGGTGTCCAAAAAGGCCTGGGTTTACTGTATATCTCAATGAAAATCTGTTTGTTCTAAACCACTGTCTATCAAAACCAGGTGTCCAAAGAGGCCTGGGTTTACTGTACATCTCAGTCTGCTCTAAGCCACTATCAAAACCAGGTGTCCAAAGAGGCCTGGGTTTACTGTACATCTCAGTCTGCTCTAAGCCACTATCAAAACCAGGTGTCCAAAATGCCTAGTTTACTGTATATCTCAATGAAAATGTATTTGTTCAAGAACACTATTAAAACCAGGATTCCAAAAGGCCAAGTTTTACAGTAAATCTCAATGAAAAACTGTCAGTTTTAGATAACTTTTGATCCAAATAATGTGTCCAAAAAGCCTGGTTTTACTATATACCTCAGTGAAAATCTTTCTGTTCTTGACCACTGTCTATAAAAGCCAGGTGTCCAAAAAGGGATAGTTTTACTGTATTATCTCAATGAAATTCTGTTTGTTCTAGATCACTATCAAAACCAGGTGTCCAAAATAAATCATTTTATTGTATATCTCAATGAAAATCTGTTCCAGAACACAGTCTATTAAAAACAGGTGTCCAAAAGGCCTTGTTTTACTGTACATCTCAATTAAAATCTGCCTGTTCTAGATCACTATCAAAACCAGATGTCCAAAAGGCCAGGTTTTGCTGTACATCTCATTGAAAATCTCTGTTCTAGGCCACTGTCTATCAAAACTAGGTGTCCAAATGGCACTATTTTACTGTATATCTCAATCAAAATCTGTCTGTTCTAGACCACTTTCTACCAAAATCAGGTGTCCCAAAAAGCCTGGGTTTACTGTATATCTCAATGAAAATATGTTTGTTCTAGACCATTGTCTATCAAATCCAGGTGTTCAAAAGGATGGGTTTTACATACATCTCAATGAAAATCTGACTGTTCTAGGCCAATGTCTAGGTTTGACTGTATATCTCATTCAAAATCTGTGTGTTCTAGGCTACTTTCTATCAAAACCAGGTGTTCATAATGCTATGTTTTAATGTATATCTCAATTTTCCTGCCCCATGAATCATTTGAACTTACCACAACATCCAATAATAATTCTCCTTTAGTACCATGTAGGATTTTCACAAGGTTGCCAACACTTTTCTCCCAGATATAAAGTGAATGTTGCTTGGCGGAACCTGCCACTATATATTCCCCATCACCGGAGAAGCAGCATTTCTTCCATAGTGTCCTATGAAGACAGGAAAGTTGTACACGTTGAGGAAAAAGTCTTTCCTGAGGGACGTTTCAGAATTTAAACTTGAAAAGGTGGAATATTAGAAGGAAAATTAATATACTTAAAAATGGTGTTGGTGGGGGTAATCCAAACTGTTCTAAGTGTTTCATGTTCACCAGTCAAATTAAAAATTGAGGGTGGTGGAATCTGAAGAACTGCTGCCCACCATTCCTCCCCCTCTAAAAAATTCTGGATGTTAATGTAGTTTTGATGGCATACAGTAATTAAGAGTAAATGAATACCCAGGATGCAATGCAAGACCAAGGACCTGAAGAAGATAAAACCCATTCTGATGGGTTAACTTGGGCAATTAGGCAAAAGAAAATGTATGTATGTCAGGCTGAAGAACTTAATATAAACTATCATATAAAGCCTGAAAATTGTTACATCTCAAAACTAAAACCAAATGCCCAACACTCACATATCAACTCAAAGACAGAGAGAGAGAGAGAGAGAGAGAGAGAGAGAGAAAGAGA
Source organism: Megalonaias nervosa (assembly GCA_016617855.1). Classification (NCBI taxonomy): domain Eukaryota; kingdom Metazoa; phylum Mollusca; class Bivalvia; order Unionida; family Unionidae; genus Megalonaias; species Megalonaias nervosa. Next base: position 62,899 of record JAECUM010009738.1, on the reverse strand, counting down.
AAGAGAGACCAATTAAATGGAGGGGTAAAGAAGATGTCAAGCATTCCAATGCCAATAATCCATAAAGAACACCTTGTGATATCTACTATCTGATGCAAGTCAGCTTTACTTTTTATATGCATACTGAAACATCTCAAGTGGGAGTTTCTTGTAAATTTTACTCAAAAACTGCACCAAGCCATAACTTATCTAAGACATCTCTAGTACCTGAAAATGCCAATTCATGAATGATAAACATCCAGAATTTTCCCACATTTTCAAAGATGACGTAGCTTAACAATGCAAAATTACCTGTAATATTGCATAATTTTGACCTAGGCAGGTAAAGAAAATACAGGTACTGAAGTCTGAGAATAAAAATGGTTACTGTCAAAGTCCAACAAAAAACTATGTCATACAGTGAGACTGTAGAACTAGACAAATTTATTCTTATAAGTTTGGAATTGATTTCAGATGAGGAAGGATTCAGCAATTTGTACACTCTCATTCTTTTTGTAAACCTGTGATTTAATTTTTAACTTCTTATAAATCTGTATGCTTTATTTCTAAAAATAATTCCATGTCAGTAACACTTTCTATACTTAATAACATATCTGATTTTATACTGTAGATATGTATGATCTTATCCATAGAAGACATCTATGACCTCATGTCAATTGGGATCACTAAAAAAAATATACCACTACAGAGTCAGCTTTGATTATGTATTTGTTGCAAATGATACCAAAGTTACCATATTTTTTGTTATAATGCACATCAAACTGCTCAGACTCCAAACACAATCACATATTTTGTCAGTGTGAACTGTTCACACTGTTTATTATAACATGAGAACAGTGCAGAACCTGATATATCAATGTACTATGCAACAACAGGGTGGGATCTAATCTGTTTGTAGTTGGGTGCTATTAATATAAAAGTAATATATAGTATTCAGATTTCATGTATAACCCCTAATAAGACTGTTAACATGGTCAATATTTTGTACAAATTAAAATTACAAGTATAACTCCTAATAATACATGTTAACAAGATCATGGACAATATAGTGTATAAATTACAAGTATAACCCCAAAATTACACATTAACAGGATCCTGGTCAATAAATTGCACAAATTACAAATATAACACCTAATAATACCTGTTAACAAGATCCTGGAGCTTTTGTATTGGCTCTGGTTCTCCATCTTTACTACAAAGCAAAACTTCATCACTCTTATACACACGGATGATTCTGTCTGCTGAGTTCACCAGGAAACAGCTGAAAAGATAAGAACATAAAAGAAACTGTCTTCACTTAGTGCAAGACAAATGCTTGTCAGGATAACTGACATATAAACTAAACATATAACAAGAAACATATAATTTGAATTTACAATAAAATCCAAACATTATTCATGGTTCGCACACTTTTCTAAATATAAATTTCCAGGTGTTTTCCAGGTTTTTTCCAGGATGAAATGAATTTTTTCAAGGTTCACATATGACCATTACTGAATGGAATTAAAGAACATTTTGGATTATAAAACATGCATTTTCTGAATCTAAAGACATTTATCTTTCAAGACTCTCCAAAACATATATGTCAGAAAAGATGATCATGTACAAAACCACAAATAGAATCACACAAAACAAGTCTGACTATATTCCTATAAATTGGCATTTAAAGCCATTTCAATGTACAGAATCAAAATTCTAACTTTACTTTGCTGACCTGCATTATGTTGCTATGTGGAAACAACATAATGAGCATAAATTAGTTTTGTTTCCTTTCAAACCTTTAATTCTAAAGAATTCTATAGCAATATATATATGCATGTTATACAAAGTAAACATTTCCTATCACAGTATGAAAAAAAACCCAGAAATAAATGCAAAGCAGTAGAATCTTATCTTGTAATGAAACAAGTTTAACTCTGAATTTATGTGTGCCAATAAAATCTCAAACAAGATTTTTCAACCAACCTAAACTCCTTAAGACAATTTGGTTAAAAATTCCTTCATTTAAAAACATTTACAAAGGGGTTGATTTAAATTTTGACAAAAGACCTTCAAAATTATATATTAATGTATAAACAAAGACTGAATATTCTGTAAAATCAACTTGTCTTCTTTAGTTCGATAAACCAGTCCCCAAACCTGTATTGAGACAGGACTCTTATTGTTTCTTAATATATAATAAAAGGGACGAAAATTTCCCATTTCTCCTGTGTTCTATTTAAGATCTGAAACCAATGATTCAAGCTACATGTCACTGTGTAATCGTTTTGCATCAAAGGTCAGCTCAGAGATTCAAAATTTTTCTAATCCGGGTTTCCTCTGAATATTCCAACCTCATTTTTCACATTTGGGCTTATAGGTTGGAGTGTGGGGTCAGTGCAATTACATATCCAAAATCTGGAATTTGCCATAAGATAGCTTACCAGCTGGCCTAGCAAATTAAACTATGTTATATCGACTTATACCTGCATGAAATCGATAGGAAAATTATTTATTTTCTCAAAAAATGCCAAGTATTATAATCGTTATGTCTTTAATCCTATGACAGACTAGATGAAACTAAGACACAGATGAAACCATTTGCGTTACTAGTTACATGACTTCAGAAATCTCAAATAACGATATCGAAGTCCAATAGTAATGTGATATCAACAACAAACTCCTCTTCAATGTTGTTGTACAAAATTCAGTTATATATTAAATGAAAGTCTGATATCATTTGTAAAAACCAGAAAGAACATATAATCCTCAACATATTTATTTTGAGAACAACAACAAGAAACTTGGCCAGTCTGAGTCATCCAGCAGAGTAGTCTAGTTCCCTGTTTCATATGCTCCCTGCATTAGTGTGCACATGCCAACTTGGTAGTCACATGATACAATAAACTCTGGAAGTTGGTCTCGGAATAAATATAGAGAATTCCGTACTCTTTTGTTTTTTGTATTTTATTACAACCAGTATACGACTTTCATTTAATATTTTTTTCTACAATATTTGAAAATGTTGGTTGTGAGATTCTGTGTGCCCGTGCGACTAGCAATTGAAATCGCTAGTACTAGCTCAAATTTCATCAATGCCTTAGATTTATCGTCTTTCAGCAGACTAAAGACAAAATGATTTTATTACTCACAATTTCTGAGAAAATAAATAATTTTGATATCGAATTCATGCAGGTATAACTCGATTTAACAACGTTTAAGTTTGCTAGCCCATCCGCTAAACAGCTATGCTTTGCCGAAACCATGTTGGCCTCTTGTGATGCTAGACTGGTTTTCATACCTTCCATATGACAAAGATACGGATATCGAGCTGTCTGTGAAAAAAGTCTACTAGATGAATCTAATCCACTGAGCGTTTGGATTGTCTCAACAAATATATTTACAGCAAGCACCCAAATGATCCATACTGCAACATCCTAATATTCTGGTTAGAACTTGATAAATTTAACTCATGATCAGTTCAGTTACAACTCAATTACGTAATTGTTTTGGGTGTCAAGTGGTGGTGGAAAATTCCAGGGTTTTTCCCGACTTTCGTCAATATTTGCAAATTTCAAGGACTTTTCACGGTCGGGACAAAAATTATCATTTCTCCTGACTTTTTCTCCGATTTCCCAGTAGCGCGGGAACCCTGATTAATGATGATTTTATTCCCATTCCCCACCACCATCAGTCTTTTTTTTCACTCATTCAATTGGATGAATTATACATTAAAGCACATTTTGTATAAAATTTAAGAAATGAACCAAATTATTTTTATCCTCAAAAGCAAATTATTATAGTCTGAATATACCTCCCAGTTTGTTTGTATCCCCCGACCAATTGCAGTAACGGAAATCTTTAATGTGATAAAAAGTGCAGAGAACTTAGTCAATTCATTCACTGATTCATAATTTCTAACCTGACTGTGACCAGAGTGGCCCAAAAACTGACATCCTCTGCACCTTTCATGCTTAACTGACTTTTTATACTAACTCAGTGCCATATTGCCCACACTATGGGCAAGTCTATTTTCCTCAGTCAACAGAGTGATGCAGTTCATCCTATTCGGTAACTGCTGGATAATTCCGTAAATTACCATAATGTTGAGAGCTTAGAGTTATATCCCTTTGCACACATGAACAAAGAAATTACACCACCTGTTAGATCTATGTGAAAGGCAAATTTGTAGTTGTCAAACAATGAAGCTGCCACCAATCCCTCAAGGCCTTTGGAAGCCTAGTTTTAACTGTAATTCTTTTCTTTTCCATAAGATTCAAATAATGAAAGCAAAGAAATTTGAATCAAGCCAAACAGATGATACTAGTTCATCTTACTCTCCTCTCCGAGCAAACTCAATAGACTTGATGGCTGTTGTGTTTGATGTTCCTGTTGTCACCCGAAATGAGGCTACAAGTTTGTGTGTATCCTCTGTGAAAACCAGGATCTGAAAAAAAAAAAACAAGAGACATTATTCTGGCAATAACTAAAACAAAAGACCCATGTAGGCTTGATTTTGTTCACCTGGCTTACACAACAATTGACAACTGCACTGTCAGGATTACATAGTACTGTAACAACACAACCTCTGTAAACTATCAAACTTCATATCATGCTGATTTTACCTACTGTAATATATCCTGATAAAAATGTGTAATTTATTGTGTTCTAAAGATAATGCCTTAATTAATATGCATAGTCTCTTGCTCATAATTAATGTTATCCAGCATCTGTATCCATATTCACCTGTTCACATGCAAAAGAAGTGATGTAATAACCACCTGCAGTCATAGCTGGATTAAAGGTGGAGCAAATGAACAGTTGTTCCAGTGCCCCTGCCTGGTGGTGGTGGGGCCTGCAGTGAAATGGTAACATATTAATTTCATGGGCCTGCTTTCTGAAATTGATACAGGGTTTCTTACCACTTTAATCCAGTACTGTTTGGAGTAACGTTTTAAATGATCTATCATATTGGGTGTATTGAAAAAAAGGTAATTTACAGAAAAGAAACAATTTCATTACAAAAATCTATTTATTGACAATTGTTCCCAATGCAATTATTAAACGAGTCATTCAACCACTTAACCCAACCCCACCCATTTTCAATGTTGATGTCCATCCCTTTCTTAAATTTCTCTGAGGTCCTTTGGTAACTCATAGCCTTGCTTATGTCATGGTCCATGTTTTTGGACCCAGTAGTGTGTGAATTATCGTGGGAGGTATACCATGTAAACTCTGTACATGATTGTTTGCCCTTTAGTGTGGTCAGAAGGCAGTAGCGCTCTCCTGTCTTCTACGCACATCAAGAGGAAAGACTGCTGTCTCATTTAAAGAAATGGACAAGCTGAACCCTGTGATTTATGCTATGGCCCAGATGATTGCTCAAATAAATGAGGAGGAAGATAACAGCGACACACTCTCAGATAAGGTCTTGACTGACCTGAAAACATCTACCCTTATGCTAATTCACACAAACTGGATTATCTGCACACTAGACAAAGTGCCACTTCATACAGGTGTGATTAAAATGGGTTCAAAGAAAGATCGACTGATCTGGTGCCTGTTTATTTAGCAATTAGTTATATGTAATGTATTTAGTAATAACAAAGTGCTTTTGTGTTCAATTTGCTTAGTGGAATCGTGAACAGTACTTGTCATAAAAAATGGCAGTGAAATGACTAATATTTGAATCAGATGCAGTAACTGATTTCACATTAATACATGTATTCAGTATGGAACAGTGTGTAACAGTAGATAAGACACTGCTTTCATGATTTATACATTATATTGGATATTTTCATGGCGATATAGTGCCCAACATTGAAAGATTATGTGTTCTTAAAAATGTCGCAAATTATGAATTTTCATCTTTATTGCTGTTACATTTCTCATGTGATCAACAGATTTTCTGGATTGCATAAAGATTTATTGAATATTAATTATTATAAATGAAAATAATTTGTACTTTGAGAAGTAAAGATGGATCATAATTTTGCATTTATTATTATTGCAGTTTTTTTTTCTTTTTGCTGGAGTTTAACACATTTTTAACATGTTGTTGGGAATATCATTTTGAGGAAAAGGGAGGTAAGCGCCCTTCCAAAGGGCACACTGAGGCAGCTGACCTGAGCTGGCCAGGGTAACTATTGATCCTTGGATTACGAGTTAAGCTACTGTGGCTCTAGTAATTGCATCAGTACATAACTCTAAAGTTCATGTCTTTCTACACTACTGGTAGATCAAAGTATCTGGGATGACCCTGTAAAATTAGTTTGGTTCTCTGACCAACTCAACTGTATTTAAAACTCAGATATGGATACTGGATTTGACTGAAACAATAATATTCTTTTTTAAAAACTTTTTGCCATTGTTCCATATATCCATAATTTTGAGTCATGTTAGTAAACCTTAGAGTAAAATCAAAAGGATGGGCAGGTCTGTAAATGGGTTTGCAATAAAATTTGAGAGAAAGGGGGAAAATTTTAAAGAAAATGCTAACAGACAATTAATGAAGACTAGAACTAAATGACAGCAGGATACAGAAAGTAAAGTTCTACATCCTTTTCCTAACATACCAAGTATTAGACCTTTAAATATTTTCGGAGGCATTATTCTGAAGAGTACTTAGTTTACCAACTGAGTTTCAAGGAAAAACCAAGTGAAATTGTGATAAAGTTTATTGCTGGTTCATTAATGATATTAACACAGAGTGTGCACTTTTAAGTGAGCATAGTGTGTATATTTAGAGTGATCATAAAACATGTACTTTCTGAGTGAGCATAGTGTGTACATTTAGAGTGATCATAAAACATGTACTTTCTGAGTGAGCATAGTGTGTACATTTAGAGTGATCATAAAACATGTACTGAGTGAGCATAGTGTGTACATTTAGAGTGATCATAAAACATGTACTTTCTGTAAATTTTCCAGAATGCATAATGAGTAAACAAAATACAGTGAAGCTGTATTTCCATTTGGCCTCATAAGAAAAATCTCTGACCCTCAAAACTGTGTGTAATTCTGTTTGGTAGTCTCATGTTTTCGAAAAGTGTTATATACACAGTAACAGGACTCCAAAAGTTAAAATCCATTGATAAACTCAGGTATCATTAATCTGACCTCTTTAATCATAATATTACTGTATTATGACACTGGATTACTAGTTTTTTGTCAAGTCCACACAATTTGTAAAGTAAGCAGTGGCAAAGTGAAAGTTCTGAATTACTTTTCATCTCTTTATATTTCTATACATGGGATGAAAGCAATTCATTCTGCAAAACACTCACTATAATTAAACTGAAGGTCGAGTGCAAAGTCATAAAAGATTTGCTTTAAATGTATGTTAAAATTTTGCGTTTTCTTCTGTTTCCCTAATCCTTTCATGTTTCACAGATTCTGTCAATTCCCAGGATGCCTCTTTATGAAATACAGTATAACTTTGATTATCCGTCAGGGTGCAGGACCGAGACCATGACAGATATGAGAATAGTTGGATAACAGAATATCTACATTAAAAGTATTATACAATAGACCTGGTCATCAAAATATAATATCTACATATGTACATGTACCTGTTTCTAATATTTTGACATACAATGCCCTGACGGTTAACAGAGACTGACGGTTAATTGGGTGCCAGATAAATGAAGTTCTACTTTATAGGTAGTTCCTCTGCTACACATTTTGTCACTCCTTTGACTTTGGGAGTCAAGGCCATGAAGACTCTGTCATGAGATGGAGACTCTGTCATGACATGGAGACTCTGTCCTTCTTATTTTAAATAACCTTTAACTTGTTAGGTAAACCTAAAATAGTTTAAATTTTGTTTTTAAAACAAAGCACATGGTTTCATCCATTTAAAAAGCCATAATAACAAAATACTTACTCTGCCTTTGGCATTTCCTGTGTATATGTACTTCCCTTTTCTGTCGTAGGAAGCCACTATGTTTAAATCTGACTGCAAAAACAATGTATTATTACATGTCAGTACAATACAGTAGAGAATTTTCACATCACATTTTACAGTTCATAAAGGAAAATAAAATGCCATGCATTGTCCAGTCTCATCACATAATAACTTTATTAAACATGAATGATATGTGAAATAATGTACTCACACGAAATCACGCAAATTGAGAAAAAAAAGGTGAAAACTGAAAGAATAGTCTAAAATGACCTTTATTTGCTATACTCAAACAAAATTTAATAAGTATTTTTTGTACAAAATGGATAGATGGACTGGTGCCAAATCCAGTGAACTGTCAGTTACAACTGATGTGCATGCTGTTCCAGGGAGGAACTATAGGGATGGCCTGGAAGACTGTGTCTGTATTATGATTAAGCATTGCCAAGGTTCAGATGAAAAAATAATTTTTCAAAAGGTAAATTGTTTTTCAACAATACTTCCCTAATCCCAATTAGTAAGGTTGTCACGGAATTGTATAAATCCTTTGTGTACAACAATACCTGAGGGTGATTTATGTATATTGTACATTATTTCGAAACAGTGAGTTTGGTTCATCCTATGCCGCATGTGCGAAGTGCTTTCAATAGGAAAAACCGAATTCTTCCAATGCACAGATGAAGTAGGCTGCATCGTCTGTGTATAAATGCCTCACAGTATGATGATATCTTTACATTATGGGACGTCTTGTCAGTAAGCAGTATACTTAGGGATTTGCACATCTTCAGCTGTAGAGGTATGTAAGATATTTATTAATTTCTCATGTATATTATTTCTTATGTATATTGTAAGTTATAGCTAATGTACTACCACGTTTATTTTTGTATATTTTCTATGTAGCTTCGGCTTGTGTGGTATAATGCAAATATTTTCTATTCGTGTTTGTGACTTAGCAAGAGCTTTATATTAGCAATATAAAGATGCATTTTATTAAGAAACGTTTAGTACCACAACATTGAATCTTATCAGACACAGGTTCACTTCTGAACCTGTTTATTGCTTGGTAATGTTGTGCCGATAATGTAATTTGTATAGTTTACTGTATATAATGTCATTACATGTTATTGTATATGCCCGTATCGTGCATAATACATGGTGTTGGATGTATTTTCAGCTGATCGTAGTCGATGTGGTACCAGCTGTAGAGCTAACCACAGAAGCTGACCATAGCAGCTGTAAAGCTGAACCATAGCAGCTGTAGAGCTGAGTGAACAGTGTTGCTGGTTGATTAGCAAGTGATCGGGCGTTGCTGACCAAATTGGTGGGCGCTGATTGCCTGATTGACCAAGGAACTGAATGGTGGTCTGTGACTACCTATAATGCTGATTGCTTGACTGACCAGTGTGACTGGTAGCCAAGTGTGCTAGTGATGGAGTGTTTTGTGTTACTCCATGCATGTAATCTTTTAGCCATGGGCTAATTTTGGGGTTTGTTATATCCAGTGTTTTGGGAGTGTAAAGATATTTTGTATATATATCCCTTTGTTTTCATCATTTTACTATTTGAGTAAAGTACCTCATTTTTTCACTATTTGAGTGAATACATTTTACTGTAAGAGTAAAGTACATCATTTTTTGCTATTTTGAGTAAAATGCATCATTCTTTTCGTCTTGTGAAATTACTGTGAATCGTTCACCTTTATTCTTGTACTGTGTAAGGTCATTTATTTGTATTTATATTTGTTGCATTATTAGCTTCATGCGGATTATGTTAATTTGTCCAATATTTGGATCTTATACACTCACATATTAATCATAATTCTTTTCTCATTCAAGTCATTCATCATTAAACATTGTATTTGTATCACCATAAAAAATGTTCTGTTATAAATCTGAAATCCAACCCGGTTATCTTGTTACAAAGGTAAACATTCACTACCTCATAAATGTAGTCCCCCACCCCCACTGTGCTAAAAATGATGTTAAACCCATCTATGATTTGGTTAGCACCAATGGTGCTAAGCTGTTGTCTGCATGCTTAGAAAGGCAAGAGAGTAGTCCCCCCTTGGATATAGAGATTTATCCTACAGTCATCACTTATTACTGGAGATGAGGTGTAACTTCAGTGAGGGCTTGGAAGGGTATGAACATATTATGTTTCTATATTAGCAAAGAAGCACACTTCACATTGCAGTGAGTGGGAATATTACATAGAATTCACTCTATGCATAGGTATAAAATCATCAGTAACCATTAAAACTTGACCTGATTAACAACAGCACTGTAGGTTGCCCATGCACAGACTTTTCATCATTGTAATCAACTATATTAAGCCACAGTAATTAAAATTTATTTGCATCACTGGACTGTGACTGTAAGATATTTGGCTGCCTGAAGCTAATGACTACCCATGAGATAACTTCCACTAACTACTGATGTTTAATGCTATAACTGACCCACAAGACCAAAATGATTGCATCAAGTTTTCACAATATGCATAAATTATGCAAAAATGCAATACTGCTCTATCTGACTTGCAAAAACATTGACACAAAACTTTACTATAGACTGTTAATGTTGTCAACAATGTTGCCTGAAAGCAACAGCAATATCTCACCATGTGCTAACACAGTCGAAACAAAGAATGCTGAGATACACTGCATCAAGTACTGCCAAAACAGCTGCTAAAGAGAGGTACTTTGAACTGCCTTGAAACCTTCAATTACTGCATATACTCACTTAGTATAAGGTGAGTGTAACTGCAAATTGCACAGACCCAGATTGGCCATCACATAATGCACTAGCAGATCTGGGTCTATGCAGCTTGCTAGGAGCAGTCAGTAGAACAAATACCATAGATCATGATCTGCTGGTGCTATGACTCTATGGTCAAAAACTAAGTAACAGAAAGAAGCAAAACCAACAAGTTTTGTAAAACTTAATAATTTAATTATCAAAGTTAAAAATATAAGAGGAACTTACAGTATTATTAACTGAATCCAAAATAATCCTAAAAAAGTTCTATTCAAGTCTAAAAGAATCAAATGTTCCTAATGAGTTTCAAATCCTCAAATGTAGAGATCTGCCAACAGTCATGATGTATCATAATGTCACTGTCCAGAATTCCTTTGAATTCACAATAACAAAAGAATAATATTTTATTCAAATAAGCACTTGGCAGTTCCAATGAATATTCTGTGCAACTGTATCCTCTCAATTAATATCTAAACAGACTTAAATCTCTGAAGACTGGTGTTACAACAAGAACATAAGAAATAAGACTGACATTATCCAGCTCCATGCAGTTATACACAAGCATAATGGGTGAAAATGCATTTTGCTAGTATTAGCTATGTGACTTTTTGCATATATCCCACATCTTAAAAGAATTCACCTGAACTAACCATCCAATGGGAAATAACTTCATTCTTCTATGAACTCACCTGACCCCACCAGCAAATGGGAAATTACCCCAAACATGTCAACATGTTTACTACAAATATTATTATAGCTATTTATAAATCCTAAGCAATCTTGTCACTCATAATATCTTAATATAGAACCTATACATGTACACAAAACTTAGCTATAGATAATCACTACAACTTAGTCATGAATAAAATTTACAAACGTTATAGATATACAACACTGGTGCATTATGCAATGGCAGATCAGGCTCTATGTTTTCTGTAGTTAACTTATGTATATAAGGTACATAAACCAAACTACTCTGAAACTATTCGGCACAATATTGACTGTAACTATAGGGATGAAACAAAACTGTGTATCAGATTTAGCAACATTAATGCAGCAGCAAACAAAATGCTTTTGAACATGTAGCTGGGAAAGCATGAAAGTTGAATGAGCAAAAAAAAAATTGCAATTTCAAAGTACATATGCTGTGCTGTATTATACAACTTTTACATTTTACCCATGATAATGCAAAAGTGTTTGCTTGCTGTTATGCTAAATTTGCTAAAATTAATCAAAACTGACATTGTATAACTGACAATAATTTGCATCTTACATCTTCATCCAGGGGCACTAATGAGTGTTTGCTCTCAACATTAATTGTAACAGCAGCATGTTTCATTGGACATACAAGGAATTTGGTGCTGAAAGTAAAAATATTACAGACAATTCACATTTATTATACAGTCAATAGTGAAATATTGAAAATTATTGATGAAATATTTTTCGTATTTTTATTTCTATATTTTCCAAACATTAAAACTACATGTTATACAAGTTATAGTGGCAACAAGACAATGAGTATTTTGTGACCTAGACCAAGAAATGAAATCTACATTTTCTTTTGGGCAAGGAAATTATTCTTTGATGATAATATATGACTAACCACTATTTCCTTCTCTATAAAAGTATGTTGCTTGTAGCTAAAATGTCAAAACACTGCTTATATCTAACTCAAACTGACTTGTTATCTCAAACTAATTTGTTCTCACACCAAAACTGACTTGGTGTCTTGATAAAAATTACTGCTGTTATGTCAAATACATGCCATATTTTACTCCATGTCAAAAGTTTTTTTCATGGCAACAGATTCAGTAATCCCAAAATTATTGGGGGCCCTGGGTGACCATGAGGTCTAATGTGCTCACATTTACAGATCACAGACATGTCTTTTTCTGTGTGGGTTTGAGTCTCAGGCTTTGTCAGCACAGGTATGTGAGAAAACCTGCCAGTAGCTTCCTGTGGGTTGTTGGTTCTTCCCAGGACTTTTCCAGGTTCTTCCTCCACTAGATATGCTGGCTACCATGTATAGCTTACCATGTGGTAAAAAAAGGCACTAAACCCAAAACAACCACAAAATTATTATTCTCTTAAACTGATGCTATCCTCATAACAAGTCTTCTAAAAGATTTGAAGTAAATGTAAGAGGTAGCACATTACCTAAGATGCTACCAGGAATTTATTAAAGGGTAAAGGGCACAACATTTCTAATTTCATCTGCATTTTCTTCATTTTCATGGGAAATTTAACTAGCACATTCAAAATCATCACTTTCTCTATTTACTGTTTTACCACTTTGCATGTTCCCACCACCAGTGACTTGACAGTATTTGGTAATTGTTAAACCCTGCCATATTAAATATTGCTGAATGATCTATTATCAACATCTGTCATTTACAGGAAACAAGTAAATGTCTGATCAAGCATACAGTTCAAAACACCAATTTTTGGAGTAAAGAATGTCTCCCTGATAATACTTACCTGATCATTCCAATTCATGGAAAGAGACTGGAAGAAACAAAGGTTGAGAGCTTTGCATTCTACCTGGCTACAAAAAGATCCATGAGTGATCAATACCAATGGATACTGATTTAATGAAAAGAAGTGGTGAATAAGACCATTCAACATGAGTGATCTGAATCTGTCATGACAATGAGTCCACTAGAACAATGAGCCTGTCAGAGAAGATGCAGACTTGGATGTGGATGCAATGATGACTGCAACACCTGGGAAAATACTAATTAGGAGGCAGATATCTGAGGACTTGCTTCCATTTTGCCTTCTGATGTAATTTACTATGGCAGTGCTGTTCGATAAGATGGACTTCATGTATCCTGAAACTGGGATTGCTTTGTCCAGTGGACAAAGTTTTGGTCACCACTGCTGATGTCTCATAACTGGGGATCACTATGATGAAAGCATATGGAGCTCTTGATATTGGGGATGGGGAGCTGAACATAACCTGAGGGCCCTTTGGGTTGATTTGCAACACCCAGGGATTTTCAGGGAAGTCTTTTCCATTCCATGGCAAAGTGTTTGAGTCTTCCCCACTGGAATGTCAGAACAAGTGACGAGCATGGCCTCATTTTCTACAAGATGGAGGCTGAGGGGGAAAGAAAATGTTATGGAAGTGGTCCTTATCTATACATCTTTTCATCTGAAGCCCTTGGAAACTGTGGTGTCATCTGAAGAAAAGGCTTGGAAGGCAGTTTCCCTGTCTCACATGTCCAGAGGGATTTTTCCTATTTTTCTGGTCCCTCTTCTGAAAAGATGCCTGGTCTCTGGTCATAGAGTTTGTGAAAGGCTTACCTTACTGGTGGCTCATTTCAAGACCTCCACTACTTTATCATGAAGGAGCAGGTTAGATGATGTGAGTCACTGCATCACTGCTGCAAGAAGAAATGTTTTCTGACAACTGCATCTTGAAGCTGCTACTTGATACAATGAAATAAATCTGTGATGTGATTCAATGCCAGCTGGACTTTCTTGCCTAATTGACTGAGTGATGAGGAACTTTGTAAGTCATCTGGCAAAACTCGGGTGGCAGAAAGCCCGGAAAAAACTCTTCAATCAGCGCACAATGGCACATCATCATAATAGGTACCTGGTTGTGATACAGCTAGCACTGGAGATGTTTGCTGTTGGTTCAAGCTACTTCCAGGAGTTCAGTAATTGGGAGACAGACAGACAGACAGACAAACAGATAGAGAGAGAAAGTCCCCCAATTCCAGTGCCAGGTATACAAAAGATCTAAGTTGGAGCCAGTGATGGGGCTAGCATGTCTGGATATTGGGTGCTATCTGCAAGGAAGGTGGGGCTGGACATACCAGGAAATAATGATCACCATACTGAGTTTCAAAAGTCAACTGTGTAGCTCAAGACTGTGTAGTACCTTGAGTGGACCATAATCAGCACCAGGATGTCCTACTATATCCACTGCTCCAGGATGTCCTACTATATCCACTGCTCCAGGATGTCCTACTATATCCACTGCTCCAGGATGTCCTACTATATCCACTGCTCCAGGATGTCCTCCTATATCCACTGCTCCAGGATCTCCTACTATATCCACTGCTCCAGGATCTCCTACTATATCCACTGCTCCAGGATCTCCTACTATATCCACTGCTGATGCAGTCAGGCTACTGTACCACATTAGTACTGGCTTTAGAGGCACCGCTAAGAAAACATGTTCCAATCATGGAAATGATGGCAGGATGGAACTGTATGAGAAACTTGTGACAGTATAGATGGCCTATGTTTATTTTGGACCGACAAGTTTTCTACCTTCAAAATCTCTGCCAACAGGAAGCTGTCCATTGATGCAGTATCAGTGGGGTCTGCATCCATGCTAGTGCATTTCTTCACTCTCTCACTTGCCAAAGTTATCTGTCTGGCCAAGGCAGTCACTAACAATCTTCCAACCAGCATGTGCCTGTACTGCATTCGATACAAGACAGATAACATGGTTATTTTCTGCTTGCTAAATCTGCTTGTGCCCCGTGACACCTGTTATTATATATGGCACAAGAATTGCATATACAGGTGAAATCAGTCAAGAATCATGTTTCACATACTGTGAAGAGGATGCTAATAGTAACAAAAACTGCCTATGACAATTTTGCCCTACAATGTGTGTTAACAGATTATTGCTTGACAGAATTCATAAACTCAGCTGAGCACAAATTGATGAACTTTTGTACTAGAAGATTCAGGGCAGGAAATAACAATGGTGTTAACATGTACATGATAAAGTTACACAATGAAGCACAGCTTATTTATCCAAGACAGATACAACAAACGTTCTTCAAGTTCAGTGTGCATTAAACACAGAATAATATGGTAGTTTTTCAAATGAGATCAGGCTAAATAGTTTTAACACACCTTACCAACCAGGCTAAATGGTTTTGACATATCTCACCAACCAGGCTAAATAGTTTGAACACATCTTACCAACCAGGCAAAATATTTTTAACACATCTTACCAACCAGGCGAAATATTTTTAACACATCTTACCAACCAGGCAAAATATTTTTAACACATCTTACCAATCTCTAGGATGAAACTGTACTTTCAGTATTGGTGAAGGGAATCTAAAATTCTGCTCCAACTCTCCTGTCAAAATGTCCCAAACACATACAGTGTTATCTGTAGCAGCTGTAAGAAGTTTGTGTCCATTTCTGCTCCAACTGAGAAAATAATAATGTTTCTTTAAACATTCCCTGTACATGGAAATAATAATATTAATCATAACAATTATAATTGTCATCATCGTTATCATAATTAACAATAAAAACAATATAAAATTTAAGTTTAAACCCAAAAAATGAAACATTTGGTATACTTCCTAAAACAAAGCAAATTAAATATAGAGGACAATCTTCCTTAACATTGAAATTATTACAAATGTGATTTTCATCTTAGGGCTGTTCCATTAAAACATACATGGGACCGGGTGAAGGCAGTTCTGAAATTGGGTAGCCACCCATAGATGTGATTTAGGCCTTTCAGGACCCACCGACAGAATCGATTTAACAACAAAATCACCCACCGATACAAGTTTTTTGTTGGGGCGGCGGGATATATTAGGAAAATATTTGACTCATAGAAAGCAAAGCCTAAATATTATTTTATTCAAGATATAGCATAAAAAATGCAATTATGTAAGGGTTTGACACTAACTTTTTTAAATAAGAAACCTGCATGACTTCCTGCTTTTGAAAAATGGTGGTCCTTCTGACTGATATAAGGACCTTTTTGTTTATGGATATACTGAGTGAAAAACAATGTATAATTTATACAATAAAATAAAACATGCGTAAAAGGTTGTTATTTTATCAGTTTACATTAAATTCATCAATTTATGTGCTTTGTTTTGTAATGCTGACAAATCTTGAGCATGGTATTTATTATCATCATCATAATCATCATTGTCATAAGCAGCATCAACATCACTGTCAGACACACCATCAGTTCCCGTTGCAACATTCTTTTTCATCCATTCATTCATGTATCTTTCTGACATAAGGCCCATTATAGCAAGACGGATGGTTTCACTGTCTACCTTGGGTACATTTTTAATACCAAAAAAATGAATTTAAACCTAAGAAGAAATACTAAATTATTGAATTAACAGAATTAAATAAACTAGAACGGGTCTAATTTTAAATTGGTTTATGAGCTTACATTATTGTAAATGGAATGGATCTTAATTTAAACTTGTTTTTAATAGTTTAAATTCAAAAGTATAAAATGAAACTTTATAACATTTACCTTTCACTTAAACATGTCAGTGGAGCAATCACTAATAACTGAGAAAACAAATGACTGGAGGAAATGATATGGTCCTGTTCTGACCCTATGATTATGGGCAATAGCCCTGATAAATTTCTGACAATATCTGTCCATCAGGTAGGTACTGCCTATTTCCAAACCTTGTCCAACTCACATAATTTCACATAGTATATGGGCATCCATGTTTCTTGAAAAAATGAGTATTTCTAACAATGACACATAGTTTTTCAAAGGCTGCTTTATTCAGCAACATAACAGACTCCTCACTTTCAGAACAGCCAGGGGTTGCCGTTTCAGCTCATGGGTTCTGATTGTACCAATTATAAAGTTCCTGCAGCCAACTACAAACGTTCCCGATAATATTATACACAAAACAAACTGAAAATGTCATCTCATCTTTCTTCTTGCTGTGGGTTAGCCACAGAACTTCCTGCTTCCACTTATCTTGTAATTTTCTTTCTCTTTTGGTTTTATCGTACACACATATTTAGAGTTTCTTGTTGGGGGGGGGGGCGGGGCGGCAGCAATTGATACCATAAAAAATCTCCACATTTTTCAAACACGTGAAACCACAAAATGTCAGTATCCTAAATGCTAGATGCTCTTATATGATTAACAAAGTAAGTGCCCAAATGACAATTTATGGCAGGTGCCCAAACGACAATGATAATTTGGATTAAATGGCGTAGGCATGATCTTTGTTTTAACTTCATTTCACTTTTGATTTTTGTCATGTTTGACATGTTTATAATTTAAAGAGAGATTTATGCAATCCTATAACATAGGATAGGTATATTTTTAATATCCACAGTCTAAAATTGCAGGCACCACAGACCACCGAGCTTTAGGAAAGTGGTGGTCCTTATGAATATCAGGTGGCCAAAGGCCAGCGGACCTGCGTTAGGCTTTGTTAAGTATGTGTATTTCCAGCTGAGAGTCAAAAACTGGCACATTTGAATGATGACTGGTGCTTATAAAAGTTGTTAGGGCTATGTAAAGAGTACTTAACATGCCTAGGCATATATTACAAAACCATGACATACATGCAGGATTGCTACAATGTCTACATTCTACTTTACTCTTGTCTTTTTCTGTAACATTCAGCACATCTGAAATGCTATTAGCATGGACAGTCACTCCACTGCCTTAAATGCTGTTCTACAACCATTCTACTCCTGTTCACCATATACTGATCTATTTTACAAAATTATGCATGGTTCTGTATGCCTTATTATTTATAGCTGGGAAGTGGTCTAAACAATACTTCAAAACAGCATTCAATTTAACATCTTTATTTCAAAATATATTACCAAAATGATTTCTTACATCACTGATAAAATGTTGTGTTCCAATCATTAACAGGATAAAGACAATAAATTGTCCAAACTTCACTTAAGGAATTTGTCAAGAATATGAATGACCACTTGCAATTTGAGACCCAGTAAAGTTAACCAACAAACTTTGAACAAAAGATGTTGTTATGACAACTCCATCTGAAACAAAGCTAACACAAGCAGTGTTGACCCTAACCCTTGTATCTAAATCCACATTTGCCATCTTACAGATCACAAATACAAGTACATGTACCTAGATAATAGCAACAGGCTCATGGCAGCAAATATGATTTTGAAAACTGAATGTTCTGGATAAATGACATGTTGGTACTTCAGTTACATGTTTGACATTAATATGTACAACAATGACAAATACTAAATCTGAAATTTCATAAACATCAATAAATGGCATCTATAAATAGCATAATTTCATCTCTGAACATGTACTTGGGTAATTTACACTACTGAAACAAAGATAACAGAAATAACAATAGAACCAGGAAACGTTTTCTCCTTCAACATTGTTTTATCTTGACAATTTTATGGGATTCATCATTTCTAAATTGAAAGTAAGATATTTTTAAAACTGGCAAATTTTCAGGAAATCCCATTCATATATCTTAATGCCTTGGGCTCACAGGTAAATGCCTGTATAATAAGAAAAGAACTGATAAGCACTATTAAAAATTTGAACTATGTGAGATAACCCCTATGACACACATACTTAAATTCTGAACATAATCAGCCAGTGCTCTGTATTGGTTACTAGTGTTGTAACTATGTTTCATGTTTAGATACCAAAATGTGACCCCACATTTCAGCAGAAGTGAACAAGATATTGAAATATATGACAAATAACACACTCTTCATTGTTATTTATTTACATGTGACATAACATGTCAATGTACAAGCTGAATGGCTTTTAAAACTACCTGCTGTTGAAGGAAACTCTGTCAACACCTCTGCATTATAAACATGAACTCCCTCACCAATTGGATTGGTAGTGCGATCAGAGTAATACTATACAGTCTTTTGTTGAAATACATACACATACCAATTTTTATTGTAAAAGTTTTAACAGGAAATCCTTCAAAAGAAAATTTTTGATATTTTGTACAATTTAGTAACATTACCTAAATAAAACAACTACTGTTTGACTTTGTACCTGTTGGCTACTTTCTGGATTACTCCATTCTGCATCAAGTACTGAACTCTATTTGGTTGTCTTTTTTTTAAGAGCAGCACTTGCATTATTGATGGCAGTTTCTTCCTCGGTAACCTTAAGTTCATCTTTTTATCTTATTTATCAACATGAATAGAAGTTGGTTTGTAGTAACGTCACAAATTGGTCCACCACAATGTTGCTTGATATAACAATACTGACACTTTCTAGTATTTCTGTCAGAAAAAAACAACAATAAAATGGCATCTAGGCTATGATAGAAGCAGCAGCTATATTCTGAAACTTAAAAAAAAAGTCTTTCAAAGGGAAGTACACTCTATTGATCAATACAAATTTCTAGGAATCTAAGATAAAACCATTTCTTCTATTTCACTGTTGAGTGCTGAAACTACTTGGTTATTTAGTGATTTAGCACCAGGGCATGGTAATAAAGTGCCTTGCCCATGTTGGCATTGATGGGGGTGGGTGGGTAAAGTATTTTTAAGCTCGTGCGTGTGCATGCATCCCAGAGATATAACAGCTTGGTGCGAGGATATGTCCAGTGATTAAATAAATACTGCAAGGGATTACCCATTATAAAACTTCTATGGTCAAAAATGGTGCAAAATTCCTATTCAGTTTCTGACAGTAACATTTTGTACTATCTAAAATAAAATAAACTGTATAATAATTTTGTGAAAAAAACAATAATAAAAATTTCATGCAGCCATTCCATTCCTAACATTAATTAAAAAAAAAAAAAAATGACTAAAACTATTTTGTCTCATCATCACTGCTGTCCTAATAAGAGTTATTATTCCAGGTGAGGATAAGGGGCTGTCCATTTGGTATATTTGAAAACTGCCATTTTTTACCCCCTCCCCCAGTTGCAGGGTGGACTTTTTTCTAACCCCTCCTCTGTGTGAATGCATACATTTGCTTAGTACCCCCCTTCAAACACTGTCAATTTGTCTGCATTTCAAATAAAAAGGGAGTTTTTTTTAGTAACATGGTCTCCATATTTGCATGATCAAGTCCCTGTTTTCAAGCAACAGATATGATCATTCACCGTGTATGATAATCTCACTAATTCCACACATTTTGGAGTTATATTTTTATTTGTCCATTATTTCTAAAAATATTAAAACTGTACATTGCAAATACTGGATGGAGATGACACAGTTCTGATTGCCATGCATCATCCATCCTGGAAACCAGAAAAGGGCACATGGGCTGATCTAGCTGCTTACAATTAACTTATCAGTTATATATGTACTATTAAAAAAAATACCAGTGAAGACACTTCTCTCCCTTTTTGCACAACTTGTATGGCCATAATCAGACCCACTTAATATGCAACTGCAGTATATGGAATGATTGACTGCCCTCTCATTGGCCAATTGAAAATGATGTACTGCACTTATTTATAACTTATCTTCTTGATGCTTTTCATTTTTAAAATTGGTAAGGGGCTACAAACAAATTGGAAAGTGTGCAAATACTATTAGTTGTTTCTTGTTGTCTATGGCAAATAGGTTTTATTGTAACTTTAATAAATAAAGTTTTTGTTATTAGGTGTGTATGTACTGCTTGGTCTTATCCGCACCCACACATATTCAAACTGCACCCCCCCCATGTGTACGTACAAAATGTACAGTACTCAACAAAACAAAGTTTAATCCAAAGCCAACATAAGATTCACACTGAAACTAACACACATGAACTATAAAATTACCACTAGTGCATTCATTATGAAAATTATTCAAGTGAATAAAAAATAGGTACGGAGTGTAAAGCAGCAACTATGTTATATGCTATGTATATTTTGGAGATGATAAACATACCAAAAAATGGTGTACTGTCCAAACGTTTATTAACTTGACATGCACATAGCAAAATCTAAACATAAAGTCAACAATGTTTAATTCAACTTGTAATTGTGGTATCATTGTGCTTACATTTTTTGGAGAAAATGAGATGACTGGATACTAAGCAGAAAGTTGTAATAATCATCTACTTGTATACAAGCCACAACTGACCATTGTTAATAAATACAAGCATGGTTATGACCACAACCAATGAAACTAATAACTGTTACCTATTAAAAATCTGAAATCAATGAAAAACTCCTAACACATTTTGACTTAGATTACCAATAGTTACATTTTAATTAGGTATGGACAGTATCATTTATATGCAGAAACAACTGGAAGATTGGGTGAATAATGATCTATTACTAACCAGCTCATTGGTTTCAAGATAATTTTCTCATTTTTGCTCTATAACTTTAACTTCCTTTCCATATATTGCCATTTATTACAATAGTTCCAAGATTTCTTTTAAACTGTCACAGTAATTAAAAAAAATGCAACTGAATCCATGAAACTAGTTCACTGAAATTGTCACATAAGATACTTCATACAAACATACAACAGTAATGCCAATGGTATTATCCTCTGCACTTCTTCCATTACAACTTTAAAGTGCCATCAATCAGATTTTTCCTCTGATAACTGTTAAATAGTCAAATTTTGTCAAGCTGTATTCCAAAACATCGGAATTATCTATTAGAACTGGACTTGGATTGAGTACATGTTGGAGTTAAAATATCCAACGAAGACTCCATTACATACAAGCGTTCGTTTCTACCCCTTCAATCAATTAACTAATGCGAAATCTGCCCCACGCTGATTCTGTGTGCGTCGGTCATCTTGAGTTAATTGGATGAAGACAAGTACATGTTACAATGCCAATGGCTTTTGATCGACAGAAACGAGTCTATGACAACAACGTTCGTAATGATTGAATAAATGGAATTTCACTAGTCTCTTAACACTTTTTGATTAGCTTACTGAAAAAAATAACAGAACTTACCTCTAAGGCTGTCAATTATTTCTCATGGCTTTGCTTTCTCAACCAAATACCGACTTTTTCCCGTTGAAAACATGTTTCACCACCATAACTGTCACAATACGGCTACATTCAGTTCTTTTCGCAGCGTGCATCGGATCCGACTAATGCAAACCAAGTCTCATGAGACTAAAATTAATGTCGCAGAATTTACACTTTAATATTATAAGGAGATTTATTTTAAAAATCTGCTAGTTTTCCTATGATTGAGAAAATAAAGACAGATTTTTACTTTGTGATTAGTAAAACTACAAAATGCAGGTCACGTGGTAGGCTATTTACAGCTGACCAATGACAACTTTTTATAGTTTGTTGTCCGTTCGAATGAAATAGGCCTTCTCTTGATGGGAACAAATACGGCATGCATAACATAAAATATGAATTTAATAACTGGGTATCTAAAGTGGAAGTTTTTTTATTATGTTTAGGTCGCACTTTTAGACAGACCTACAGAACCAGTTATACCAACCACCAATAGAAGCGATTTTATTGAATAAACAACCTGGGACAGAAGCAATTTTGAATCAAGACCACCCTGGAATAGATGTTTTTAAAAGTGCTGTCTCCGGGTCCCATGTATGTTTTAATGGAACAGCCCTTAATTGTGCCCCAATTGTCAAATGTGTAATCAAAATTATTTTCACTTTATGCAGAAATATGAACATTTTCATTTCTTGAATAATAACATCAAAAAAGTAATAATTACTGCCATCAATTCTGAAGTATTTAAATCAGTACACAATGTGAAGCATATTTGTAATACATCATATGTGTAATGTGTTGCAATGGGTGTCATGGTTGAAATTTACCAAGTGAAACGAATGAAACTGAATTTACCTGCTAGATTGTTACAGATGCAATTGTGATCATATTATTATTTTATATCATAAAAATCAAACTTAAAATTTTGCCACAAAAAGTTATGAGAGAAATGTCTGCATATCAAAAGATCACAAAAACTGCTGTCATGAACATATCATGTAACAAGATTATTAAATTTCCATCCATAACAAACAGAACTGCTTCATCTTTTTGGGCAATAAACTTCGGTACATTATATTCTTTCTGCAAAAGATCTGGCATGGAGTGGGGGTTTTTTTTAATATAAAAAAATATTTTTTTAAAAAATAGTAAATTATGTACCTCTCAAAAATACAGATCTGATCACATTAAAATTTGTAAAATAACTCCAATACCCTGTTCTGGTGTTGTCCAAATTAAGCAAAATCTTCTTGATCTAAAGTTTCCAATTGACAGATATAGAAAATTGTATTTTTAAAAAGATAATTAATTTTCATAATTTTGGTCACAGGATCCATAGCATTACCATGTTATACCCAGACTCATGTTATAGCAAGGTGCATTATAATGGGGAAAGCTGTATGTTGCTGATAAACTTTGTTATAATAACAAGTAATTAATAATATTTATACCTAAGCTATCTTTATGCATTATTATTCACCACATATATATCAAATGTATATATATATATATATATATATAAAGACATGGTACATTTAAATTTCTGTCCACATTCACTAATAATTACTAAGCAAACTCAATATAACGGCCAAAATGTTTTTAATGACACTACTTAAACCTTGAAATTTACGACTTACAGAAATATCTCCTTAGCCTTGAATAAAATCAGGGTTTTTCCAATTATTTTGGAACTGCGAGATCCAGCAAGTCCCTGTGCTATTCTTTCACTTTTTTTAAAAACCTGACTGTCCTAAGCAGATATTCACAAATTGTTTCCTTCCAAAGACTCAACCTACTGGGTCAAAGATAAGCCCTGAAATTATCATACCTGAGTGTACAAACTGGATGCACATGAGCATTGACTATTTTGGCAATTCCGCGTGTCAGAAAATCCCATAACACAACTCGTCCATCATTACAACCCACTGCCAGGAGTGTCCCATGTCTGTTGAATGCACAAGTTATGGCAATGCTGACACAGTCCAAAGTACCATCAAAATCCTGAAATTATCCACAGAGAAAAGCTCCTCAATATTTTTTAAAAATCAGGCAAATAAAAAACAAGATGATAAAATAACACCTGGACAAATCAGGAAATGCAACATTACATACATAATCTTAATTGTCCTCTCAACACTATTTTCAGTTAAGCACTCATTATTTTGGAATACGACTCTTCATTGTATGTTGCTGTACATGAAAGGGATTGAAAATTTACTTGTCCAATTCAGAATGGCAAGTGAAAATTGTAGAGGTCTAGTGAATTCTCAGTGTACTCACCTAATTAGGTTAGTGCTGATTCAGGGCTGACCAGTAGATCTCTTTAATGAAAATGATGTTCTACTGAGAACATCACTGATACTGTTCACTGAATATCCACACTTTACTACAAAGTTTCATTTCTTCTATTTGTTTGGATCAAGCTCATATAATAACGTCAATCTCACTCCTCAATACTACAATTGAATGCTTACCATAGGGAAAGCACAGGGCACTTAAAATGTAATTACTAACAATGGTTGTAAAATGGATCATGGTATAAGTTCCAGATAGAAACCTTCCGCATGATTTAAGTCAACTTTTATATTCTATAATTGCTGGTTGAGTAAGAATTTATTCTCAGTAAGTACAAGTTTTAGTGCTTACTTAGTTGGGCAAGTGGACTTTTAGAGATTTTCAGTTCCTACACAACATGGGATTACCACATGATCTCATCACTTTTTCAAGTTTCTTTTTCTAACATAACAGTTATAGAATTATTTAAAAAAGATAAATAATAATTAATGACTTGTAATAAGAACAAAATGGGAAAAGCTATTTCTTATTTAAATGCCCTAAACTGGGAAACCAGTGTCTTGTCATATTATTTGATTTTATGGCCCTTTCAACAGATTACTCACTATATCATGCTGAAGAAATGGCAACTGACTTTCTGACAATCCAGGCTGACCTGGGTGGGTATCGAGCCTGTAGCCCCTGGATTATGAATCCAACATACATATCTGTAGGCCTAATGGGCTACCATTAATATTTTTTGTAATCTGTCAGACCCTGCAATTAATCTTGTATGTGCAGTAGCTCAATATTCTCCAAAAACAAAACTTACGTGGTCAACAGAATCACAATGAACAGTAAATCATTGTCTGGTCATTCCATACTGAATGCCAACTTACCTCCGGATAGTTCTGACCAAATGATTCTGAAATGTGAAAGAAAATAAAAAAGTCAATGACTGGGGGTTTCTAAAGATTTAAACTGAGTGATCTGAACTGTAACCTGGAACTATCATTTCGGAAGAAAAGAACAATATTTTCAGGACTAAATTGCTAAAAGTGAGAATTCTGTGCAATTCTGAAATTTTTTCAATAGGCCACTGGTTAACTGGTAGCCTATGAGAACCCTTGAAAATATCCCGGAATTAAACCCACCATCTATAACCTGAAAAATCTATAGGTTGTTAATATGATAACTATACCATTATTAATAATATTGGTTACTGGTGAATGCATTTTAAAACAGAACCACTCCAGTTCCATGAATGGATTCTGGCATAAAAATACTATCAAACAACAAGCTTTTGCCCTCTTTCCTTATTTTCATACTTTATCATGAATACTGCTCTAGCTCTCATGAGATTTTCATACCTTATCATGAATACTGCTCTAGCTCTCATGAGATTTTCATACCTTATCATGAATACTGCTCTAGTTCTCATGCACCTTGAAAGCATTTAGAGTTTGTTGTAACACCTTCATAGTTATAAACATAATGTTGAAGAGAAAGAAAAAAACCCAGCTATAATGAAGAAATAACAATACATCTGCTTTAGAATCATATGAAAACTTAAGCTATGGTTTTCATAGAAAGATACTGAAATAAGACAACATCAGAATCCCATTTTAACTTAAAAATTATCCTATGCCACCTCCAAATCCAGCCCCCCCCCCTCGAAAGATGGAAAAACATTTTCCATCTATATTACATATACATCAAGCATCAAGAGTAGCAATCACAGATTAACTCTCTTTGTTCCTGCTATAAGGCCACCCATATCCCGATGTTACCAGTTTAAGCTTGAGCAAAATGTATAACAAAAAAGTTCACATTTGGGAAGGATGGTAAGTTGATTGATAATAATGCAATTGGATAAATACTTTTGAAGAAACTTAATTTACTAAAAGATCTTCTTTCTCCATCAAATTCATTACTTGACCACATTAACATTAGATGAACAGGTAAGGGTATGAGGAAATGCTTAAGCATCCAACCTCTACACATGCTAAACTATAGAAGCACTATGCTCTACCAAACAGATGTACTTCTTCTAATGTGTCGTTAGCACAACTCGAGAGAATGTGTTTATATGTGTGCACGGGCAGTTCCTGTGGATGGTTATTACATTGCATTCAAAGTCTCCCAGGTGAATCCAGCAAAAGTTGCATGGTCATGTCCAGAACTGAGGTTGTGCTGTCATGAGTAGGGCATGGTAACTGTCTGGGCAGCTGCTAGTGGCCCAACAAGATTCAGCTCTCTCTTTTGCAAGGCTATGTCATACAAACAGAAGCTGGAGAAAGTAGATTAAGCACTTAGGGGTCACTACACCCTGCAATTTATTTAGAGGTACATTGACTGACCGTGTTTGGTTTTTTTTGCCCTATCGCCTTAACCAGGTTAGTTCGTGTTGTGTTGTAGCGAAATGTATTCATCAAGCCATCAGTTGCTAGGCCAAGCTTTGATATCAATTACGCCAAAAAACAAATTCTTGCACATTCACAGGCATGTGTTTTGATAGCTGACTGACCATTAACCCTTTCCCGAGTAAGTTAGCAACTATCACTGCCCAATATCCGCATGTTATCCTTTGATGGTAAAAACATACAAACATGTGTTTTGAAACATTAACAATAGTATGTAAACAACAATTTGTGTTTTAAGAGCAGAATCGGTGATCTGGATATTTGAACTGCCTCTTGTACACTATTTCATCAGAAAATTAGTTTGAAACTGTAAGTGAACCAGAAATGGGGAAATAATGGCAGACACTGCTGTGTCTGGGAAGCACCAGTTTATTAGATTGTTTTCGTAAATCATTGGGAAAAAATATTCAGAAAAAAAAACAATTCATAGAAAGCAAAGCTTAAGTATTATGTTATTTAAGATTTAACTTTAAATTATATAGGTCAGAAACATATGGGACAATGCAACGTTAACGGAATTCGCGAGATGCATTGTAAGGTTAAAGTTATTTTCTGACTTGACTCGTATTTGTGAAAATACGGAAAAAGCAGTGAAGCAGATACTATTTAACCAATGCCTAAAATTACTACAAGTATGTAGACAAATAAATAAACCATAAATTTGCAATCCTATCAATGGCCTGTTGCAATGAAGCTATATAAAGTGAGTGGTTACATTACGATAACCCCTCCTTCCAAAAACAGATGCACTCACGTCTGTGTTGATTCGGTTGGAGAGAAGGGTTAAGTTCATATACCGACTATAAAGGAGCCATATCTGCAATTTTATGCATTTTAGTGTGTTATGTACTAATAGTTACAGTAATGTTTTATCCACAACAAGGAAATAAGGACAAAAAGTATGATCAGAAGACGTGTGCATTTGCTCTCATGTACATGGAACAGGGGTTGTTTCAAGTGCTCTCCACCTGCCAGCCTGCCAATGGAAGCTAGGGGAATACAGCTGCCTATAACTTGCCTGGCCATAAAAATTGGTTTTGTTGTTGAGAATTATCTCTGTGTTCTTTCTGTCATTCATTCCTTCTCTGGTGTCCACAGACGTTACAGAGATAAGGGCTTCCGCATAGAGTTAAAATTGCAACCTTCCCACCTCAATTGAACACCATACTGATGGGGGCAACTAATGGGGCAGCAGAGAGTTGCCAAATGGTGGGATTCAAGAGAAGATGGCAGGAGTTATCTCTTAGGGCATTTGCTATAACAAGGTAAGCATCCTTACTGACCACATTGGCAATACAACATACCAATTCCTAGACAGTGAAAGATGCCTGGTCAATTAGGGAGAAAATCGAAACGACTTTCCTGACCAACTCAGAAGTGGCATTAACAGTTGTCTGTCACTTTATAACGCTAATCATATCTTGACCATCAAGACAGATAACATGAGAGTATCATGGCAATTCGTTTTCAAAATAAGTCTTACCATGCCATATTTGGATATTCTACAATACATTATTCAGTGAATATCATACTACTATGATATTTTTCATGTTTTCAAATAATTGTTGTTGTTGTTGTAGGGTTTAACGCCATTTTTCAGCACAAGATAGGCTATACATGACGGCCAGTATAACTGGTGGAGAAAGAACCCTGGAAAACCCCGGGAAGAACCACCGACCCACGAGAAGCTATTGGCAAGCTTTCTCATGTACCCCGTAAGCCGAACTTGAGACTCGAACCCACGCAGACAGAGGTGAGATGGCAGTGATCCGGAACGGTGAGCACTTTAGACCACTCGGCCACTCGGGGCCCCCTGTTTTCAAATAAGGCTGCAATGTCCTTATATGGCACACATAAAACGTGACTGAAAATGGAAGTAGTTATCAACTGAACTGATACTGTGGATGATTCAAAAGAAAAAAATCATATAAAAAAGGTAAACAATACTTTACATGTATTTCTACAATAATATGCAGCAATTTTGGCATTAAACAAGATGAATAGTTAATTTCTTTTAATATGTGTAAGAAACATGTTCAAAATTTTGTATAGTAGGCTGAAAAGGTGCCAGGTGTGAATCACACTCGACTTGCCTCAGTGATACACATAGGCTCATGTTAGTATCCTGTCCATGAAGTAGGGTTATTTAGTACTACTGCACTACAGGTAGTCCTACAACATAAGACACATCACCCGATATTTTTGTTTTGGGGGGTGATGGGTCTTACTGCCCAAACAACTGCCTTGACTAGCATGTTCCCAACTCTATTGACAGGAGAATGAGAGGTCAAATTTTTGGACTACATATACTTGGCAACAAATATCAACATTCCTCCACATATTTTAGTGTTATTGATATACTTACTTTGCCGTCACATGAAGATGGACTCAAAATTTGACACTAGCAAATGGACGCATTTTCATGTTCCATTGATATACATTTCAGTTGGTTGCAATGCAATGGTAGCTGAGGAATGCTAAAGTAGGTTTCAACAAGGATTTTTTATTTAACAAAACAAAAGTATCTAATTGTTTTATCTAAGACTGCCATTTTGGTGTGCTTTTTTCCTATTAGCCATAATAAAAAAGTACATTTCTTTTGTTATATTGAATTTGTGCTTCAGCTGAGAGAATGAACTATTGGAAGGGTAAGCAACATTTTGTTTCATTCAAGAAACATCCTCACTTGAACCAACTTGAACATACTTCGACATACCTCCACTACTGTCGCATTTCAACAAATTCAAATGTATGTCAACAGAAGTGAAAAGGTGACCATGTGCTAGTGTCAGATTTTGATTCCACTAAGATAAAGACAGCACAGTAAGTATATTAATTACACATAAATTTGTGGAAGAGTGTCGATATGGGCTGTCAAGTGTGAGAGATATTCCTGAAACTTTGACAACTCATTCCGATGTCAAGCAACAGCGGAAGATGCTACACAAGGCTATTATTTTGGCAGTAAAACATAGCACTAAAACATAAATAACATGTGATACGTCTTACATTGTAGGACTACATCACGGGATGACTTTCTATTAGGCTGAAAGGCAATTTCATCCCCAGAGCATCGTGTTTGGTTAACCATACACACTGAAACTTATCTGTCATGTGACAAAGTTTGTCTGTAGGGTTTAAGACACTATCCATGTGAGCTATTTTCAGGCATGAGGTAAGTCTGTGTCGCATCAAATCTGCCTAATTTGTTACCCACCCCGTTAAAACTAAAGCTACAAATACATTTTGTAGCACAATCTCGAGTTTTATAATCTATTCATGAAATTATGATACCTTTTTTTTCTGAAAACTGACAAAGATGCATTTTTGGAATTGCTTAAGTCCGCTTGTTAGAGTTGGAGAAATCACTTCAAGTGGTATATAAGAAACAGCTGAGACTTAATTTCTATAATTCTTTTAAGCAGCTCTACTGAAAAATAGATTGTAAACTAAGCAAAAGTTTTTACTTCGCTACTCGTGTCCTGTGCCTACCATATCAGTAGTGTCGTGGTCTTTAAATATATAATGTATGAACTATTAAAAATTAAAATAAAACTAAATACTATTTTATGTCAAGCTCAGGTGGAGTCAAAAGTCGCCCAATTCTGTGCATTGGTTAATTCTGCACAACGATACAACATTCCTGCATCACATAGTTTTTTGTTGAATATCCGGTTTGTATCAAGAAAGAATGATCATCCTTTAAATAAGAAAGTGATATTCATAAAGTATACAAAAATATCCCGCATTTCTACCCTAAATGCATATGAAAATGGGATTTCTAAATGTCAATATGAAAACCCACTCCATAACCTTCTTCAACTTGTAACCCAGAAAATCCTATTTACTATGCATCTTTTTGAATCATAGAAATAAATACACAGAGGTCTCGCTAGGATTGTACAATTAGGAGTTCAGGACTCCTATTTTGGTAAAAATAGGAGTCCAACCAGCAAACGTTGCAGTCCCCTCCCATGAGCATATTGGGCATATCTGGAGTGCCCAAATGTCCAGATGAGAAGAACCAGTGGGTGTCACTGAGCTTACTTTTCCAAATTCATTATACAACTGACATATAGCTCTTGTTTGTTCAGAAGAATCAGGCTGAATTTTGTCAATTCAAGGAAAGACTTTATTCCAAACACTAAGCCAGGCATCACACATTTTCTTACACTAGGCTGCTGTTCCATCTAAACTATCAGATCTAGCAACTTTAGCACTCTTCTGAATCTCATGACAGTCTTCGTCAATTTGCCCTTTAACCCCAATACTACTTATACAAATTTGCAAAAGGCATTTCCTCTCAGTCTTGACATGCCTTAATTTCGAGATCATATACACTACTTATCTGGCTACAGTAGGAAATGAACAAGATAATGAAAGTTAAAGTTGATCACTTGATGTACTCTTATCAAGTGATCAAATTTAACTTTCATTATCTTGTTCATATCTGGGTTTTTCTACCTCTGAATTCAGTCCTTGTAAATATCAGCACATTTTCGCACCACTCAGCAGCTAGTCTAAGTCTTTGAACTTGCTCCCCAGCTATTGCCTCATGTTCTTTTGATGTACTCTTACAATGACAACATGTACATCTGTGGGCCTTTCAGCCACTGAATTATGCCATTGTAAATATCAGCACAGCTAAAATGAACAATTGATCAACATATTTTCACACTCAGCAGGTGGCTGAAGCAGGACTGGCAAGCCACTGAATTTGCCACACAAGCTATCGTGTAAGTACGGAGGAGTCCTGCGTATGTGATTTTCTGCATCCCAGATAAAAAATTTGTATCCAAATACACGTGATACTGCGTTTCTGAGACCTCTAATACATGATATAAAAGATGGAAATGTGTACCTTAAAACAATAGTGCATTTTAATCCAAGTTTCTAATTTTGCAAGAAGTTGTCCCACACATGCAACATCGTCTGCTATCCAAATGACAACTTGCTGCTAGAATGGGATTCTCAAGAAATTCACTGACATATCATCTGTTTCTAAAATCTTAAGTAATTTTGCCCCCTTAAACGAGACGTTGTACACACATCACGTCCTATTGTTGTTTCTCTTCAACGTAACAGCTTATTTTTCATAAAATGATGAACTTGACTAATTTTTTTAACAAGATCGGTTTAGTTTGCTTAATATCTCTTGCAATTTATTGGCATGGTTACATTGAAATTTGTAAAACCAGCTATAATTCTGACCTAATTACTCGATTGAAATGCTGACAGAAACAGTCCAAAGTAATGTATTTCATTTCCATAGCCCAATGAATGAACATAATACATTACATCTTTTCAATGCTATGCGCAGAATAGGCCGACATATCGCGAGTGATGTAAACACAGGGGTGGTATCCCGTGTGTCCAAAATTATTATTTTGAACTGAATATTCCAGTGTCAATTGCCTTTTTTTCAAATTGTAAGCATTGCAGTATTTTATATTTCGTCAATCGGTCGAATTCGGTATCCGTTTTGCTTCTATATTGGTGACGGAAACCTTACGTGCGCAGAAATGCCCGACAGCAGTGTACATTGTCGGTCGATGAACACCTCACTACAGGATTAACATTGCACATGGAAAATGGCTTCATATTTAAGAATGTTTTCATAAAGCATGCAACAGAAAGAATGATGATTCTTTACAACAGCTCGAAAATGCCCATCAGATTGGTAAAATATCCACAGAACGTACCTAATAATTCCAAATTCATTGTAAATTGCCGCCGCCGGAAATAAACATTGCATATGGGAAATATTAAAACCATACACACCAAGTACAGTTTAACAAATGGCACGGAGTTTAACAAATGGCACGGATCTGGTCGTACACGGGTATATGACCGGTCTCTTAATGAGAATAATTAAATTTGGTTTGTTTTTATGTATGTAATTGCTGGAGAAAGTTTGATGAAAATTAAGGAATATTTGCAGCGATTCAAAAGAAAAGGTAAGTTTGACAATATCAATTTGACTTTGATTAAAAAAGTCCAAACTCCGCTCACAATATTTTTCCACCTGCGCTTGACGTATAACACGTATACTGACGCAAGCATAAAACCTGGTGAAAAAAGGTGGTGGTGTGATATGTGATATACCACCGGCTGATATGTGCTATATATGTCTCTTTTATAAATAAGTCGTCATAATTAGATTGATGACCTGAACTCGGCTATTTTAATGTGAATCAGTGTTTTATAATAGTGGGTATCACACTACCTTACCTCAGGCAGCTGGCAAATTAAAATGAAATTGTTCAAATCCATCCAACAGTCCAGACAACCATTCATTAACAAACAATCAAATTAATCCATCAATAATCAATGCGCCAATATATCAGTAGTTGTATGTGGCGAATGGGGGTTACATTTGACACTTGGAGTTCAAACGGGAAATCCTATGTTACAGTGGTCCATAGTGTTACATGGGAACGGTGATACGGGGTAGAAAGCGTTGATAGCATCAAAATATGATACTTGGGGGTAAAAAATGTTTATACGGTCAAAATATGACACTTAGGGGTAAAAGATCTCAATAGGCTCTACTATAAATAAGCATGGAAAATCCTATGTTAAAGGAGACCAAAGGTATCTTTACCTCTTTTTCTTTTCTCCTGTCTTTGTTATAAAAACATCCTACACTTCTTTTCTGTCTCACAGTCGTCGACATGACTTCCTTTCAATTTCATCTTCCAGCCAAATTGGTTCGTGCTGTCTGCAGCAACAGTCGCGGAACAAAATGCTCAAGTTCGTTCCCATTTGTTTAAAGCCAGTCTCAGAGAAGTCTTATCGTGATTTTCTTTGAAAGCACGCCAGTTTCTTCAAGCCATCATTCACATTCCTCATAAAACCAAACGTTTTGAGACACATAAAGTGGCCTTGTCATAACTGGAGCCCGAAAATCGAGAATCAAACGAAAAGATCATTTTGAAACCTGAGGGTAACGGTTTTTAGGCGGCGTTATAATCCACCACCACCACCCCCCACCCCCCGTTTAAATTGGGTCCTAATGCCCAAGTGACCACTCACAAAAAAAACCTCTCCCAAAAGACGTTCCGAGTAGAAGAGGAGCGCCAAGGACAACGTACACACCCACCCCAGATAAAGAAAAGCCCCAAGAAGAAAACATTTCTTACCAGAAAGAGAGTCACTGCTCGGATGCAACCGTACTCTTGAAAACCAAGTCCCTCGGTGACAGTGTAAACTGCATCCTCGTCGACTTCGTCGTTGACAATGATGCCAGCCAAACCCGATATAACGCGTCTTTCCCAGTGTGATGCAAAGAAGGTAAACCATTTCTAAAGCAACTTCTTCCTCCTCTTTGTCTTTAGCTGTAGCTGCTGCCGCTACGAAAATGGCCTCACCCAAGACCAAAGTCTAAGACAAAACGGGAGCGTTTACAAAGTTTACCGGATTTAATACAAAGTTTACCGGATTTATTTAAGCAAGAACTGTCACAATTTAGTTAGTTAAAAACACCTTAACATCGAGTGTTGCCCGTCATAAAGTTGATAAAACATTCCGACCATTGGTGGAGATGAAATCCAGTACTGAAAAAACGTCGTGGGTCAGGAGATTCACTTAAGTGGGTTATCCTCCTGAAAGAAACAAATGTCACCCCGTAGAAGTGCACACCACAACTCTCCTCCCAAGACACCCAAACACAAAAAAAGCGACTGCCTCCTCGTCTATCCAAACACTTTGATGTGTTCTCGGTACTGAAGAAATCCGATTCACCGGTGCAAAACAACGGATTCAAACAGCCCATAAACAAATCATCGATACCGATTGTGAATGTTCTTTGAATCTCTTGACAGGAAAGGTACAGTTGTCTAAACTACGGGAAAAAAAAACGGTTAGGAAAACATCGGAACTTTCTTCCCCAAATGGTCAGAAAGAAATACCATCAGTAAAAGAAAATGATGCTGGTGCAACGCGGAGAATTTCTATCCATGCTGATAGGGCCCTTGGTGAAAGTAGCTGTTCCTTTGTTAGGATCGATCGCTGAGTCCCTTTTAGGAGTCATCACGAGAAGATTAAAGGATCCCTTTTTTGGAAAGAACTCAAACATTTACCTTGCAATCTCGTGGAAGGACGAAAGCTAACTTTAGTGCCATACAAACTTTGGATGGAACTCCATCGTTGGTACGAACAAAGGACACTTAATTTAGCTCCGGATCCTAATCTCACTGAGATGTCACAGTTACAACAAGAATTACAAGCACTGACGGATCGCACCAATTTGCGAGAAAGAACAAGAAAAGAAGAACAGCCAGAGAATTTGGACGTATTTAATTATTAACAGAAAATGATGCACCGAGATTCTTGCGAATGTTCTAAGTCAGAACTCGATCTGTTTGCCTTGCCACCTACCATAATAACGATGACAGATTGGATATTGAATTACAGATGTTTGGATAGTAATGTTTGAAGTAGGTGATGGAATGTATATGTGGTGTATCGTTATTTTAAAAATGTGGTTTGGATTGTATATGTTTGGATAGTTATCTAAAAGTGAGTTATGGATTGTACATGTGGAATATTTTGATAATAGTCAGAAAGATGGTAATGAATTGTATATGTGTTTGGAGTGTATCTAAAACTGTTGCCATTACATTTTCCATTGTTCCTGTAAACACATTTGACCACATAACCCTTTTGACCCTATAAACACTTTTGATCCCCCAGTATCTCAAGCATGTGAAGCCTATGGACTCATTTAACATAGGATTTCCCACTTGACCTCCATGTGTCCCTCGCATATGTTAAGCCTATGGACTCCTTTAACATAGGATTTCCTATACTTACCTATAGTCGAGCCTATTAAGATCAACTCAACGATGTTACTAGGTCACTTAGTTGAGGTCAACCGCTTGCAGCACTGTTACCGCTTGACCTTATAAACCCGCTCCCATGTTAAACCTACTGGATCATTTAACTTGAGATTTTTCGTTCGACCCCCAAGTGTCAATTTTGATCCACCATCATATTTCGAGTCTATAAACATGTTTTAATCCTAAGTGTCACATTTTGACCCCATAAACACTTTTGGCTCCATATTACCACTTCCTTGTTAACCTAATGGACCACCGTGACATGGGATATCCCGTTTGACTACCAAGTGTCATTTTTGACCCCAAATAGCCACATAAAACTACTTACAACTAAATAAACATTTAAAACTGCTCCTTTCATCCTGTTATAAAAAATGCTTATACATGCGGTCCACAATGCGGATATTTCTCATTATGCGGGGCTCACTTTGTAACAGAATCGTTTTAAAGTTGCAAAATTAAATGTGTCCGTTGAATGATAAAGGTTCCGTTTCCAGGGAAAGGAATCGTTTACATTATTTTATTAAAAATTTCTTCATTCAGCACATCCACGTGCACCTACGTATGTGTGCGTTTGTATGCGTGCTCGTTTGTATGTATAAGTGTGTATTAATAATAAAATTTGGCATGGTAGAAATGTGATCCTGGAAAACGAGAAGCATTTATTCCCTGAATAAAACTTGTAACAACAGGGTCGAAGCATCGCAGCTAAAAATATGGACGGTAGATAATATCGTGAGTCAGTATATTGTATAGTTATAATAAAAGGCATATAATAAAATATAACAGACATGATTATAACGAAATTTTCCGTTTATTTATATCAAGACAAAGAACTAATAGCATATATATATATATATATATATATATATATATATATATATATATATATATATATATATATATATATATATATATATATATATATATATCATAGTAGTAAAAACTTTTAGTTCTGTAAAGATTAAGGAATGAAGTAATAAGGTAAACCAAACTGAATATGACAGCTGACTTGGTCCTGGCTGGGAATTTCACCCATTCATAGTGCTCCAACAGACTATCGTTGATCTATTTGGGCTCTTAAATATAGTCCATAGAAGCCCTTCGGGCATCAGTATTCTAATTAATACAACCTGTTGCTGGTTTAAGGCGGATTTGATAATAATTTATTAAATTTGAACCTGGTTGTGATTAGACCGACAGCAGTTTTGTATTTCCTGATATGGCGTTTTCAACGTTTTCCACCCAAATGAATGTTCTTGCAATGACATAATATGGACTATTTTTAACTTGTGAGAACAGAGATGGATTGTTTTAAATGCATAGTACTTTTTCTATCCTAATTTATTTTTGTTGAAAATAATAAATTATAAACATTTTATTCATATGTAAGTGGTCTCTTTGAGAGCTGCCCATTTAGGTAGTGTAATCTGTGGGTATCTAATTGTGTACTAGGGATTAACTTTATGCCGTAGTTTTGCATTGATATACCACTGTGGGTGGTGTCTACGGGAAGTTACTACTGAGCTAACATTGCTACATTATTAGAAGTGGGGTTGCATGGTTGCATCATTAGAAGTAGTTGACTTCAAAAAGTGAAAACATATGTGTGTCTAAAGGGAATTAATATCACACGGTAGGTTTACACGGATTGGGGCGGGGGAGGTCTGGGTGTCTACAGGAAATGAAATGTTAAAATTAACATGAGATTTCCAGTAGACATCCAAGTTGTTTTTCTTTAAAAACTTGCAGCCTTAAAATGACACCGTACGTTTGGAATGAAATTATTATGTAAAATGGTGATCTTTTATCCAGCGTTAAGTGATTTGCCATCCAACACTCCATTTTGTGAGCACTACCAGGCACCAACGCTTTGATTACTATCCAACACCCGCTTCGTAGTGACAAATCATCTATTATTTAACACCTCACACTATACTACTCGATCCCTGACATATACAATCAAGCAAAAAGAGCCTGAAATAAATGAATAGGGATGACAATTGCACACTACCACATATAAGCAATGATAGTAGTGTTTGTATACACACTATAACCACACGCATACTGTTAAACATAATGAGGCGTATAGGGTTTTTCAGTTTTAGGTTTTCTTGATAGGCATAGAGGTAGACAAACATACAAACATAAAACACACAGGATGGTGCTACTAAATATAATTTATCCCACTTGAACCATCGCATTATCAGATTAAGTAATAACTGCGTTTTACCAGACCCAGATGGGCCAAGTATAATTGCTCTGATGGAATTTGGTAGTGCTGGATGATGTTTGACTGGCTCTTGTTTTCGTGTCGCTGAGAAGTCAATTATATCCATATAATAATAATATGGATTTATATTGTGTTCGATGTAGAGCACCCACCCCCACCATCGGTGGGACCAGTGGATTAACGACAATAATAACAAAAAATAACAGGCGCGTACTTACAGGCAAGTGTGTGAAATGTGGTACAAAAAAATACAAATTTATTTCATCAAAGACAGGTGGAGATATCGCTGCTTCGTTAGGTAAATTACCAGGACCTCCGTGGGCAAAGTATCCTGGTGAAAAACATTTGCCAGGATATAATTATTGTGGTCCTGGAACTCGTCTCGATATCCGACTCGATAACCAAGACCAAACAAAACCTGGAGAGTATCCAATAAACGCAATTGATCAAGCGTGTCACATTCATGATGTTGCGTGTAAAAGTAAAGATTTACAACAACGGCACCTCACAGATGTGAAGTTGATTCATGCGTTAAATTCTATACCTGATAAATCTCTCAGAGAGAAACTTGCTAGCTTTCTAGTAAAATCTGCAATGAAAGGTAAACTAATGCTAGGGGCTGGTAATTAATCAACTGATTATTATCATAATAATGGAATCTGTTTATTATAGTCCAAGAGGATACTGGAGAGGTAAAGCAGCAATTAGTAAACTTGCTGAAGTAGCAAAAGTCTCACGTGCTGTTGCTGCAGCGTGGTTAGCACGACAGGCAATATGGCAAATTTATCTACCACCACCTAAAAAAATTCAGTATGCACATTTTGATGTCAGTACCCCTAATGAAGTTCATCAAGCAGATATTTTGTTTTTACCACATGATACCATTAAAATTGGCAGACGTCAATCGCGCACATACAAATACGCGTTAACTGTCGTTGACGTTGCAAGTAGATATAAAGAAGCAGAACCACTGTCAACAAAAACAGCAACTGAAGTTGCATCTGCGTTTGAACGAATTTATCATCGAGGATCCGGACCATAAGGTGGTCTACGATGGCCACAGTTGCTACAGGTTGATCCTGGCAAAGAATTTCTTGGTGCAGTATCATCGTTGATGAAAAAACATAACGTTAAAATCTGACGAGGACACACTGAAATTCATCGTGATCAGGCAATCGTTGAACGATTTAATCGAACACTTGCTGAGCGGTTATTTGGATATCAATATGCAAAGGAAATTATCCACTGACTTTAAGTCCATGGAGAGATCTCGTGAATGGGTTGCAAGGTTACCAAGTGTGATAGCTGCGTTAAATAATGAAATTACTCCTGCAACTTCTATGAAACCTTCTAATGCGATCGCAAAAAAAATATATACCAATACAACGTGAATCTTCCTCTCAACCAGTACTAGGTAATGTGACCGTAAGATATTTATATGAACCTGGTGAACTTGAAGGAGGTAGAAAAAGAGCAACTGATCCTATCTGGAGTGTGACCACACATAAAATTTCTAGCGTGGTAAGGTCCACAGGTAGACCTGCAATCTATAGATTAGATTCAACTGCTCCTCAACGCTGATTTGTACGCGAACAATTACATATAATTCCTAAAGACACACAATTACCACCGCGCTCACTTTTGTAAACTTGCACAGCGTCCAGCGCCTCGACGTCGATTACATTCAAGACAGGTCAGCATCACATTTTCGCGTGTGTGACCAAGACTACTATTAATTCTATCAACGGTAAATTGTCTTGGATTATTATTCGAATACTGCCACAGCATATTACAGTTACAACTTGTACAATGATTATTCTGTCGTTGTTTTAGTGTTATAATAAATTCAGCATCCATATCAAAGTCGCGATTATTTTTTTTGTCACATTGCTTATAGCTCGCTAATTTTTTATTGATATCGACAAAGTTGTTAGTGATTTCTTCGGTTATTACGCAATCCATGATAACCCTGTGTAGTTGAGATATTCTTCTGACTCGAGACACTGCAAGATAAACTAAATTTGACCACTCAATACGATCATCGACAATCCAAATATTTGTCTCAGTAATAGTTAATCCCTGTGACGAGTGAATCGTTATAGCGTATCCTAACGTCCACGGCGATTTATCCATGCTCAACGCGCTCTCAACATCAACAACAACTAAAACAATATCATTTAGCACAAGATTTTGTATTCCACCACCAGGAATCTCAACATCAACATTCTGTCGTCGAGTATCTGCTGGGCGATAACATAATGGTACAGGTAGATTTGAAAATTTTTCTTTATGTAACGTAAATAATTGTTGTTGAAGTGTATCGCGAACTATTTTTCTACTTGCAACTATCAAATCAGCAGGTCTCCATAAAGTCCAAAAATCATTCATAGGAGTCTCTGGAATTACTTTACGCATTATCTCACACTGTATTTTATCTGGCTGTAGTTTTATTAACTTTTTAAACTCTTAGTGATTTATCAATAGCTCTATGGTCATCAGTTATTTCTTCGTAATAATCTACAAATGTTTTCAGCCACTCATGTGGAGACGATCCAATGAAAGGTGGCGGTTGACCATGATCGCCACACATTATCACAGCAGTATTCTTCAATAACAGCCAATCAAGAAATATTTTTAATACCTCTAGCGACACCGTGCATATCTCGTCCCATATGATAGTTTTAGGAATGTATTTCTCACCCATCCGCGAAGGAGTCCATGTGTCTCCGCACCATCTGAGAAAACTATGATATGTACATGATTTTACTCCTCGTTCTTTTATTTCCCTGGCGAGTTTATGTGTCGGTGTCAAAACAATCATATCAGAACAATTGTTAAATAATTCAATCGCGCGTGTTGTTTTACCTGAACCACCACACCCATTAAGATAAACGGTTTTATGCCTAGCCACAGGATCACATACAGATGATGCCGATGACAATTCTGATATTTGATTATTCTTGTAATATGTCTCCGCAATTTCAACGTTGGCAGATTCAGAATAACTAATTATATCTTCATGTTTTATTCTCCATTTGCCCCATGATGCATGATTGTTAATATGCAATTGTTTTAACGAATCCGCATATTTTTTATTTATATAAAATGAATCTGTCGCGACTCTGACTGCATAACGAGGATATCTGTTTATCATTGATAATAGATTTATCGAAACGTACGCTAGCATCGAAGATCTTAAATGAGTAAACTACGGTGACTAGCCATCAGTAGAGCTCACAACTGTACCTAATTTAGTTCCGTCTGATAAATAAGCACTACTTCGACTTATAAATGTGTTTTTCTCCGTTGTATCAGCAATTATAAAATCGAGTTCAGCATCTTCCATAATTAATCTTGTACAATGTCGTTTATGATCATATGATCCTCCTTGCGTAAATTTACCGATTATTTTTCTGCCGAGATCTTGTGCAAATTTCTCATCACTTTCTCTCCTGCATTCACGTATATTATTAGTAATTTTAACAATATCATCTTCGTTAAGATTAGGAAAATCTCTCCTAGCATCATTAATATTAAATGTATCCGGTTCTGGCAACCAAACTTGTTTCTGCACGCGGTATGATATAATTGCTTCACTCACGCTCAACGACACTAAAATTCCAGCATCAAGCATGTATTGTATTAGTACTATTGGAACCCAA
This sequence comes from Megalonaias nervosa, assembly GCA_016617855.1. Lineage (NCBI taxonomy): Eukaryota > Metazoa > Mollusca > Bivalvia > Unionida > Unionidae > Megalonaias > Megalonaias nervosa. The sequence continues at coordinate 21,152 of JAECUM010009738.1, read as the reverse complement.
CATTTTTCTGAAAAATGTCTTCCAAACCACGCATAAACAATCGGATGGAGATCCCCGTAAAATTCGAACGACTCTATACAGGCGAATCCGGTTAAGTCAAAATCTGGTAAGGGTCCCTTTTATCGCAACTCTGGTCATCTCGTGTGTCGGATGTCCAAATCTCTTAAAGTATTCAGAACATTCTCCGTATCCAAGAAAACTTCCAGGATAACATGCTACCATATCAACTGAGATAACGTCTCTATAATCGTATTTAGTATTCCACAATCCACCGTGTCCGTATTCCACACAACTGTGTTGGACATCTTCAAGAAATTCCAATCATGTCGGTTTCCATGAATTTTTCTCCTGAGCAGCGTGAGCAGCATCTGATGGAACGGTAAAACAATTATTCAGTAATTGTCCAACCTTAATATCATCAGAGGTATATTTTAATGCAAGATTTTTCATTTCTTTGTAGAGAGATTCTGTACGATAAATATCACCATTAGACCTTACAAACTGATCATGAAAATCATATTCCGAACTTTGAAACTGCCAAATAGATACAGGGTCACTTTTACAGATATTTCTGATAGCATCAAATACATGACCATTATAAAATTTAACCGTTCTGTCTCGTGGAAATATTGTTACTGCCACAGTCCATGCATGTGCGTTATGATCAATAATATCTATCAAAGCTCCTCTTGATTCATATTTCGATTTGTACAAAATCTCTCCGGTTAACGTCTTCACTGTTATTGGGAATTTAAATTTCTTTCCCAGCTCAGCAACGTCGCTGATAGACGCTCCGGTATCTTTAACTGCTTCTGCCCACGTATTTATTTTTTTACGTCGTAAATCTGTTAAACCGTTTCCGCGTATTGCGTTTGTGAAGTGTTCTGTAACCCGTTCAGCTACACAATTTATCCTTGATGTTGTGAGCGATGACAGTTTCATAGGTTTGAGTTCCCCAACGTTAGGTTTATTATTTAACGGATATATTGCGTACACAACCACAGCCACAGGATACTCTCGTTCGTAATACGGTTTGTCAATACCAGTAAGTATTCCTGGTCTGGAATTTTTACTGAGAACAATATTATTTCCTGACTGCATGTGGACAGAATCACGCTTGTCACGGATAATCCAAGTGTCGTCGTCCGTCTTTACAATAAATTTTATTAAAATAAAATATCTCTGAACATTAAGGTAGTCAATAATATCTCTTCCTTGTTTGTCATTCATTACATTGACAGTATTTCCAATTCTGAATGTCGACCACACATGAGCTGCACCATCGTCGCGAAATTCCTTTTTGGCTTCACGGATACGTTTAGTTATATCCTTATTCGTTAAAGCCAGATCTTGCATCGAAAAACTAAATTTATATTTCGGCAGTCTGTCAAGATCAAATCTAGCTCCCGCTGAGACAGCGGAGGGTTCAATTGTGGATAATTCCTGCATTATTATAATTAAGACAAATATGACTTTAAATTGAATTTTAATTACTTGTATATGATTCAAACAAAGAATCGGTGTAATTGGCTTATGATCGGATATACTTCTCCTTGTAACAAAGAATGCGTAAACGAATTCTGCGGTTATCATATGCAATGTGTTAGACATGGAAGTCTAGGACCAAAACCTTGTGTGTGGTGTGGTGTTGGAGTCGTTGTTGTTGTTGTTGTTGTTGTTATAGGGTTTAACGCCATTTTTCAGCACAAGATAGGCTATACATGGCGGCCAGTATTAATGGTGGAGGAAGAACCCTGGAAAATCCCGGGAAGAACCACCGACCCACGAGAGGTGTTGGAGTCAGAGGAAAAACTCAACTGTGTGTGCAATGTGATGGTAAAAAATACAGAGAGCTGAAACGATACTACGATAAAAAAAATAGCACTTTAACATCGTCAGGCGAATCTCCTATAAAAACTGAAGAAGATTATCTCGCTAGATTTTCAAAATAATGATTTAAATAAATAATATTAATATATAAATGGAGCAAAATGAGTTTGTAACGCATCCAATCATTACAAATTATGAAGCATCTCGTGATGGTGTAATTAGGCACTGTAGATTGAAAAAACCAGTTGGCAGGGTTATTAATACTGGATATTTTGGATTTAATACCAGTGGAAATAAAAATTATTTATCACATAGGTTCATCTACGAATGTTTTCATGGGGTCATTAAAGATGGACTTGTAATCGATCACATCAGTGGTGATAAACTTGATAACTCGCTTGATAAGTTGCGAATTGTTACACAAAGTCAAAATTGCAAGTTCGGAAATTCTGGCGGCGCACGATACGCAAGGGCTGTTAAATCTGTAAATACAGATGGCGAAGAAATTATATTTAAGTCAATTAATTCTGCTGGTAAATATTTTAACATAGTACCACCTTCAGTAAAATGCGTGGCGGATAATATCACAAAATCTGCATTTTCAAAAAGGTTTGGACAAAAGATCAAATTCGAGTATATTCTTATGGTATCAGATGATTAAGCGAGACAACTCCGTCAAGCATAACTTAGTAAATCAAGCAGTTGTCGTGCTTGTTGTGCTAATGACAGCAATATATTGCGAATTTTGGTCAAAACGGAACCCACATTGCTTTGAGTAAGTATCGATATATCTTTCCTTATTGTATGTGTTATTTCATCCATAAATAAATATATCGTTCATAAAAATGATATGTAATTGTGTGTACACTATTTCGCAGCAAAATCCATTTGTCTTCAAAATACAAGTATAACACAACAATAGAGATTTATACAGTTTGAATGCCCCATAGGACACTAATGTTTCCAAGAAGCCCATTGAATATAACTAATTTGTGTTACTATTACACAGAAACACATTTACTAAGAACAAGCTAATCCGATAGCCTGAGTCACATTGTCTATGTTAGATTATATCGGCTAATATATCTCAACAGTGAATAAATGTATACATCAGCAATTTATTTTTAGACATAAGTATGGCATGTATTCATGTAACTGATCGATGTTTTAGTATCCATGGCAACGGTTGATGAATACAGACTTTTAACTCGGCAGAAATGCGGGTCTTATATCTATAGATTTCTCAATTTAACAGTGTATTTTGGAAATAAATTCACATTTTACAATAATTGTGATTTTATTACGAAATCCACACTACATTTTAAAATAATTGTGATTTTATTCTGTATATTGTAAGTGCCTGCGCAGTATTAGGTAACTATATAATAATTTTTTAACATATATATATATATAATGAAGTCCTGTGGTCGATTCCTAACGCGTTGGATTCTCATGCTCGAGGTCCTGGGTTTGATTCTCGTGACCGGCACATTGTCGGCGGGGGCGATTTTAATGCCACACAATTCTCTTATTTAGTGGGGCTCCGGCCAGCCCTTCTGCATTTCAATAGAAAATTTGTACACTCTCCACCATGTCACTTGGTGGGTGTGTTTTTTCACACTCCCCGGGTTGATTATGGGGAGAGTGTGCAAATTTCTATTGAACGTAGAGAAGGCCCGTTTGTATGTGTCTGTCCTTAAGATAAGGTTATATGTAACTGTGCTGTCCTAGGATAAGTTAGTTAAGTTCTTAGAATTAAGTTTATATGTAACTGTGATGTCCTAGGATAAGTGAGCTAAGTTCTTAGAATTAAGTTTATATGTAACCTCTGATCCTGCTAGGATGTCATTTGGCAACCTAGGGGGTCACATTGGGTTAAACTGTGCTGTCCTAGGATAAGTTTATATGTAACCTCTGATCCTGCTAGGATATTCTTTGACAACCTAGGGGATCACATGGGGTTGTATAAAACTGCGCTGTCCGTTTCGTCTTTCGAATTTCCTCTGATCCTGCTAGGATGTCATTTGGCAACCTAGGGGGTCACATGGGGGATTAATTCAAATGCCCCTGAACTTGTTAGGATGTTGTTTGACAACCGAGGAGTTCACATGGGGTTGTGTTGTGATTATATGTTTATAAATTTTTATTATTCAGAAATATGTTTTATCATTCTGATTTAGAAATATTTTTATTTTAAACAAACATTTATAATATAATGAATTCCGAAAATATTAATGTTATTATTTCTGCTATTAAAAAATTACAACATACGGTATAAATATATCTGATAATCTTAATCCTGAAAAAATTCTGTGTGATTTTGAATCATTAGAACAACGGAAATTAGAAAATAGATATACTTTGCCATCTGATTATAAATTCATGAAGTTTATCCAGCAGGCAATGTTACAGTCGCTGGCAACAGTTACAGATAATCAGGTAAAGCTGTTTGTACCTCTCTCACAAGCTATTGACAAAATTAAGTTAGAATTATCTCATGAATACGAACAGAAAAAGATTGTAAACTTTCGTATAAGACAGATTAGGGAGCATTGTGAAAATGAAAGTGATAATAAAGGTGGAGTCGATGTGGTAATGGCTAAACAAAATCCCTAGCAAAATTGACAGTATACAGTTTATTTATTTATAATATAATATTTATTTTATTCAGATTTTGATAATTACGATTTACCCCAGTAAAAAAAATTATTCTGATCCGAGTTAGATTCGGATATTTTTTTTTTGTTTTACGATGACACATTGTGATCGTGCGCTAACGGTAACAACAACGACATTATTGAAATTTCACAAAATATTATTGTTTTCTGAGGGTCAAACCCCCAGCGATATTCTAATTGATTTTCATGATTTTTCGATAAAATGAAAAACTTTAGTCAAAATTTCTTATTTTTTACTGATTTTTCATCAGTTTTTTCTGTTTTTCATCAGTTTTTTTCTGTTTTTCATCAGTTTTTAGCGAGTCATTATCAAATTTATCAAAAAATCATGAAAATCAATTGGAATATGGCTGGGGGTTTGGCCCTCAGAAAACAATAAATCCAGCTGATTTTGTTTGATTTTTCGGTCATTTTCCACATAGAAAACAAGATTTTCAGCCAAAAATCAGTAAAAAGAACAATAATTTTATTAATTTTTTAATTTTTATTTGCAAATTAAAAAGTTATTCTGATCCGAGTTAGATTCGGATATTTTTTGTTTTTGTTTTATGATAACGCATTATGAGCGTCCATATAGATTAATACTTAAAACCTCATTTCGCAAATCCAAAATGTGTCCAGCCTGGTCAGTAAGTTTAAAATGTATCCTTGATAATAACGGATTATGTACACGTAGATAAACGGGGTTAATTGGCTCAGATAGAATTAACCACCCAGGCGGAGCTTGAGGACTAAATGAATATAATATATATCCTTGCTCCGCAGTGCCACTTTTTGAAAGACCTTCTTGATAGCTGCCATCATTTACATCACATACTAGACTGACTGCGATCGTTGATGTTATATTAACAATACCAGGTGAGATATGACGGCCTCCACCGTATGGATCGTTATTATCTTTAAGAATAACCGGTGGCGGGGCTATTTTTTTTCCATGATTCAAGTATTTTTGGAAAATATTCATCGATATTAATAAAATCAGGAATATTTACTTTAGATATAAGATTATTTAATACTATTTCTTTAGCATTATCAGGGACAACAATTACTGATCTGAGATGATAATATACATTTCTAGTTAAAATGTGCTTAAGATAATTAAAATAATATAATATTGAATTTAAATGTCGAATTCCTTCAAGGATAATTTCTTTTGTGTCGTTGCTGTAATGTTGTATTATGTTAGTAACATGATTTTTAATAACATTGAAAAAATAATTAAATTCATCATTCATTGCTTTATTTACAGCAGTGATAGGTATTTTACTAAAAAGCCATGATGTGTAAATTTCTCTTAGATCAGGAATACTTTCAGCGTTATCAATAAAAAATTCATTGACGGTCCATGGATACATTTTTCTGTATTTAGGAATCTCCTTAAATCTTTTTTCGCTTGTCTTAAATTCTTCTCGTTTTGGTTCTGGAATTCCATTTGACCTTTGGTCTGGGGGAACATCAGGCCATCCTAACACCGATCTGACCGATGACTGATAAATATCTACAACATAATCAGGGGAATTTATTTCAATCGCCGCTGATAATGTTGGTTCGTAAACAGTAATTGCTATTTTGGATTCATTTCCTGTAATAGATTTAATTCTACGTTGGAACTCATCATTAATCTGTTCTATTTGATAACTGCCCGTTGAAATTCCAACAACTTGCCAATTAGGAGTCCCATCAGGTTTATTCTTATTTGCAAATACTAGTGAATTATTTGCTGGTAGTCCACCAAACGATTTTGACCTGACATTTGGCCAGCTATGATAAACTCGTAATTGTGCTAATGCTGTTTCACTTGCTGAAATTGCAGTTGGAAAGTTAACGCTAAATTCAGGATTGGTCGAACTTAATGATATCATTGTAGTTTTTGACGGCGTTGTATTAGTGACGATCTGTTGTAATAGTTCTAACGTTGACATTATTATTACTGTTATTATTTTAATAGAACGCAGAGCGTTCTCTCGGGAATTCAATCTTCCACTTTATCACAAGTGACTTTGTCACTAAATGCTTCATCATAGGTTTTCATTATCGTTGCGAACTCCTCATCAGATATTTTACCATCGCTTAGGTAAGCCGAAAGATGCGATGATAGTTTAGAATAAGATGTTGTTTCTGTGTGTAATTTCATTATATACTCGTGTAATTTATCATTTGTACATGTAGATATCTTCTTAGCGATAATACTGAGAATGCCTGCGATAGTCGTTGAAGTTGAAACGACAATTGTTACAACTGCAGGCGCTGTCGTTGTTATTATTGATAATAATAATCCGGTTCCAGCAATAACAGCAGAAACTGAGTAAACAATTATATCAATAACAACCATACGTCTGCGATATTTTTTACTTTTACTGTATAATCGTCGATGATATTTTTTAGTTTGGTTTGACACTCACATACTTGATTGTATCTGTGACGTTGAACGTCGATAAGTGACTCGGTCACTAGGGTTTGATTCATTATACAATGACGTTGTCATTTAATTATGTAATTACTTGAAAAGTTTCAGCTACGAATTCCAGACACCACCAGTAACGTCCCGGGGGCATTTCCGTTGATGTCAATGTAAATGTTTCTTTGATGTTCTTATCTAGCATCACCAATAGAGGATTATAATGTACATTCGGTGAAGATGAAGTGGCCGCAGTAATTTCCAAACCATACATGGACAGCCTGTATAACCCAGTTACTTCTGCGGTATGTTCGAGAGTGTTATCGCGCGGTGTCCATGTTGATGATCCTGATGCTACTGTGTACACAAGAGAACGCAACGTGTTCTGGTGAGGAATTTTAATAAGTAACTCTGTTATTAGATTTGTTTTTTCAACAATATCAGGGATTCCTCTAACAATATCGTTATTTTTGTGTTAATGTCAGCAAGTTTTATGTCAACAGCTGGTGGACTTCAAAAAAATTCATTAATAGATCTGTTTATGTTTCTATGAAAATTCAAGAACGTATGTACGTGATTGGAAAAATCAGTTCTAAATGCTTTTATTCATCGTTGATTGTTGTTAATGATGTCACTTGATCGCTAGCGATATCATCGATGTATTTTTTCGTTGCAGCGTCGAAATCTGATTCTGGTGTTCTAAGATTATTAATACCATTATTATTCATGTTGAGAAATGCACGCATTATACCACCGTTGACTAATACGTACTTAGATTCTTGATCATCGACGTATCTTTTTGTTGCTGCGTCTGTATCTGCCGTTGGGTTTCCAAGGTAGGTAATTTTATTTTGATTCATGATAATGTACCGGTGAATAAATCACCAGCTCGCTTGATAAATCGTAAACTGACTTACCAGAATCTTGTATTTTACCTTGATCAGCAAAAGTAATGATATTATTAATAACCGCGGTGGGAATTCGTATAAGTACATCTGACAGTTGTATATTACTTGTCTTTAATCGTCCTTGTTTATCCTGAAAAACAACGACTTCATTTTGATCCACACTTGTGATATTTAATAAATCATCGATTTCATTTCTGTGCTGATCAAGAGTTGCATATTTAGATAAATCGACTTGCTGCTGAGCTTTGCGAGAAGATCTTCCATAAATATCTACCATTATATTTACTAATATCTGTTTAAAATGTCTGCAGAATGCAGAGCGTTCTGGCTATGCCTGTAGTGTTATGTGGTATATTCGTGTACGACTTTATGAGGTGGTTTTCCAGGTGGTGCCAGTGAAACTGCGTCGAGTACAGCGAGGGTTTCACGGCTTCATACTGGTGGATCTGTTAATTTTTGTGTTGGTAATGTTGAATACCAGATCTTAGAACGCATCGAGTTCTTACTTTGCATAGCAGTACTTTGTACTGTGCTAACATATTTTAAAAATTCTTTTGGTGGTGCCAACCCATACGAATCAAAATAAATTATTCCACGTGGGTCAATTGCATATGCAACCCAATGAGTACCCGGGCCAGAGTTTTTATCGAGATTAATAATACAAGTTTTATGTTGCATTGCAACGGTAGGTAATTGATCACGCATAAAAACACCCCTGAAGTATTTTTATATTCAGTTGCTTAGCAGCATTAAGTGAATCAAAATTAGACATAGGAAGAGTCATCGAACTCGGTGACGAAATCACCGGGGCAGTCTTAGACCTTTTCCGTACCATGAATATGGGGTCCCTGGAAGTCTTAGACCGCGACCGTATACTGGGCCTGATAATCTTAGACGGCCCGGCTGTGGCACGTTTGAGCTCTTAGACGTCTTCCGTGTTGTTTTGCCCGTGATCTTTTTTTAAGTTTTCTGCGTGCATAATTCCTTGACCCGTTGCTTTCTTTAACGCCATTCCAGCAGCGGTTCCAACAGCGCCTAATGCAGCTGCTTTTTCAACAGCTGGGGCTGCAGCGGCTATTATTGCTGGTAACGCGGCAAGAAGTGAAAATATGCCACCCGTTTTAACGATGTCTTTAATGACACTCGCAGAAAGATTAAGTTTTATACCTTTATTTAATTTTTTTGCTTCATTGAAATGCCTATGCTGGCGTTCTGATAATGATAGCTTATTCGGACCACCTGCGATCTGTTCTCGCTTTAGTGATATTTTTACCGCACAATTATTTTTGATGATGATTGTAGCTTTTTAATCTGACCAGGAGTCAGACTGACATTAACATGTTGATATGACATTTATAATTATCATCCTGATTTTAAATCAGGATCTAATTACATGTTTTCTACTGGGGCATCAACGACTCGCATTCGTCCACCAACACCTTCAAGTAGCATTGATTTATCGCTGAGTATAACAGCAATTGCTCTGTAACGACCAGGAATAACTGGTGGACCGGCTATTCTTGGTGGTGACCGTGCTACACGAACTCGAACGTGTATATCAACGACAGATTGCTTGAATAAATCTAAGTGTTCTGGTGAAAAGTAATATATTGGATACAGTGTTGTAAAATCACGCTGAGATATCTGTAAACCAGAATCAATATTCTGATCACGCCCCATGAATGTCATTAATCGATGGTAAGCACGTGATACATGATTGTGATCAAAACTCAGCAATATATCCTCAGCTGGTTCTTGATGCCCATTTAACCTTAAAGAAACTTCACTAACTCCAAGCGTGTCAAATACCATTGGATTTCGTGTTTGTGTGTTTTCTCGTGCATTTTCCTGAAATGCGATAAATATATGTCGCGGTGCAGAAATACCCTGCTGTGATGCTATCTGCCATGTAAATAAACCAACAACTTCACTTGAAATACTATCTGTGGTCATCGTCAACCATGATAACATTAATTTACCACCTTGACTCATAAAAGAGAGTAAACGTTCTTCTTCAGGTATTGTTGGAGTCATTACTGGCATCCACAACGAAAGTTTTGTTAGTCTTACTATACATGCACCATCTGCATCATGTCGCCAGATTGCATCATTGTCGTTGTCTTTTCGAACAAGTACAACTGTATGCTTGGCTCCGAAAATGACCTTTCTGACATTTCTACAAAACCCAAAAATATGTGATAGTGGAATCACACATGAAAATTCTTCATCATTTAACATTGTTCGACGTGATGCGAATCCTAAGTTATAATTTTCATTCATAGCTATAACTGATGGAGTTGCTGCATTATTAGCAGCGTTTCCTACATCACCCATAGTTACATTGCTGCTTTCTGGATGATTAGTTGTATTCTTTGCAAACATCATTGACGGACCAGCTGATCTTGAGTAATCATCGCTGTATCTTGCAAGGCCAATTATTGTCGTGGCAATATCGACATCATTCTGAATTGATTCAATATTTTTTCCGTCAGTCATGTATATGGCACTTTTAAATAACGCCATAATACCATTGTTAACAAAACCAGGTCTATTTCCAACTCCAACCCCTGTACCATCTGCTTATAAAATTATACCTTCTACTTCAATGAATGCCTCAGCGGGTAAGAAATATCTGCTTGTATCCTGAACTTGCAGCTCAATTCGTCCACGCTGATTTGGCTCTCGTGCATCATAAGAATAATATTGATAATCGCGCACAGATTCATCTTTTAAAACTGGTGCATCCATGTCAAACGCGGGATCAGATATACCCTTGAACATCTTTATTATTATCGTCTTCGTCTAAGACGAAGACCGCTTCCTGCTATCAGACTAGCGGTTATATTTTTTTCTTTTTCTGACATTGGTACACTAGCCAACTCTGCTAGTTTTTTATTAGCAGCTTGATTTATTATTTTACTGACATTTGCGGGCATCACTTCAGTGCTGGCCAGTTTCACTGGTGGCTGAGGTTTTCGTCGTATTAATCGTGCTAATCTATCCTTGATTGCTGAGAATGCTTTGCTAGCAACATCACCAACAGCGCCAATACCTTTTTCACGAACAACGTCAATAGCTTTCATTACTAGTTGCTTTGCAAGCGGTATTGCTTTTGTGGCTATCCTTCTAAATAGACCTTGAACAACATCACCTAGACCATCTCCGTAGGTCGTTTTGTATACTCGTAATCGTGAATTTATTACCCTGACCATGGTTTGTCTATGAGTATTATGTGTGATCATATTATTATTAAGTGATTTTATCACTAATTGCATCTAATTACATACTTAGTCACTATGATAGTCATCGGCGATTTCATTAATAAGGGACCGATAAACACCAATATCCATAACACCACCTGTAAATAATCGTTGACAAAAATCAGCTGCTTCATTAATGATTTCTGGGGAATTATTTCCAGCTCGTTTTCCTCCCATGAGAATTTCTAGTCGATCAACATCAGCAAGGACATTATTGGGACAAGTAATAAGGCCACTTCCTAAACCACTTCCAGTTGCACCTGTAGAATCGCTAGCGATTCCAGGATCTTGATATTCTTCCTCACTTGTTGTTCTGACTGGTCGTCGTGGTGATTGCAATCGTTTCATCATTTCTCGAAATTGTTGTTCTTATTGCGGTGATGGTTGTTCTCGTTGTTGTTGTCGTTGTGGTGATGGTAATTGAAATTGTTGTTCTTGTTGCGGTGATGGTAATAATCGTTTACCTTGTTTAGCTTTTTCGATATGCTTATATACAGCCTCATCAAATCTGTTAAAATTAATAATATCTTCATTAGATCTGATTTCCGGAATATCAGTAGCAACGCGATATACATCCCTAATCCAACTGGCAGAGCTTAGAGATTTAACATGTTCTGGTTTTACATATTTTTGTTTTTCATAATATCCAAACGCGGCGATATCAAGTAATTGGTTTGGGTCCTTGATAGCAGCAATACATTCAGGCGTAAATTTATCTATTATCTTAGTTCTGGTTCTTGGTGGTGATGGTTGTGGTTGAGCCCCAGGTTGAGCTGCTTGAATACGGCCAGCAATATCAACAGGTAATGCTTCAAGAGCTTTCTGTGCTGCCTCAGTTGCTATAACAATTTTCTTTGTTGGTTCGACAATCGATTTAAATAATTGTTCTGCATCTTCTGCAAATTCCACTTGAGACTCCTGACGTTCTTGTAGTTTCTGCTTGACAGAATTACGGACGGGTAAATATTTTTTAATTGCATCTAGTCGCTCTCGAGCTAATCTAGTTGTGTGAGATTCTCCTATCATTATTGATATAACAATAATGATTTAATTATAGCAGCAGGGAGGGTGAACGACCAGCGTTGAGTGACCAGCGCGTAAACGAAACATGCCTGAAAATAAAAACGCGCGTCAGATGATGTAACAAAATGAGCTAACCCAATTAGAGAAATCTCAGTCGGTTAGAGATTTTGCTTTAACGTTATTGACCTTGAGATTTCATTTTCGTAGGAAGGTTTATTTTTCATAAATAAGGTCTCCATCAAAAATGGTCTGTTCACCCTCCCTGCTGCTCCGCTCTAAGTTGTTTTCGTGTAGACAATTATCTTAAATTGAAGCCTGTTGGTCTCCATCTCCCGATCCTCTGTGGAATCAGCGTGGTTTGGGTTGTTGTTTCTGCTGCTGTGGTGGTTCCTCTATCCATTATTCTTTTTCCCATTTGTCTTATTCTCTCTTGCATGCTCATTTAATTGGCACTGAGGAGCGGCAATCCAATATGTCTCCTCTAACGCTCCTCTATTCATCCCATGCTGATTTGGACTTTATTACTTCTTTGTCTAGTAGTTCTCTTCCAAACTCCTTAGCTATTTTCAAAGTTTTTGTCTCCCTCTTTAGTTGTCTCTTTTGGAGGTAACAACTTAGAATTTTCCAGAAATGAAATTTTTACCTTCATGCTGGTTCTCCAAATATGAATTAGGTTTTTAAATTAGGGCTGTTTATATTAGAGTTATCCAAAGAAACGAAGTGGAATAATTCTTTTAGTTGTGTTCAGTTTTAATTTGAGAGAATCTGTTTATTTAATTTATTCGTTTGAATTATAATATGCCCGTTGATTATTTTATGGACAAAATCACTATTTTGGGGTGATTGGGACTTCATTTAGAGACATTTTCGATTATGTCGTTGTGATGCATCTGAACTGTTAGAGCTTCGACGCTATATCAGGACAATGGCACATCGGCCTAATCAAGATCGGAATCCATTCAAAACACCCCTGGAATTCATTTGGAAAACCTTATACTTTTGGACTTGTGATATAACGTTTTGAACTACTTGGGGATTTGATTCACAATACTGGAAGTTCTTTTTAATTTTCTTACTTTGTATTCTAAGAAAATAAACTATTTGTTGAATTTTATTAAACGTTTTGGTTTTCGATCTTTTCTGTTACTTAGTTTAAGACCATAGAGTAGTAACAGCATGCTCCCTGTAAGCAAATCAAAACCATGTATGGCGGGGCCTGATGGTCCTAGCTTGGACCACCTTGTATTCTTAAAGCTATTGGTGCTATATTAGTGGGTCATATGGTTGATTGTTGTAAGTGAACAAATGATTGCCATCTTGTGCAGCGGGGCCTAATGGTTTGGACTTAAGACCACATTATATAGTTTGGTATGAGAGTTAACTTGTATTGTTTCCCGATAATTCTCCGATGCCAATATCCTACTAAGGAGGAAAGAAAGTGGGATTTTATAAATTTTATAAGAAGGTGCATGCAAGATTTATTAGTTGGAATATAGCTGGTGTGAGTTTTAGATTTCATTGAGGGAGTGATTTTATAAGTAATGCGGAAATATGTGACATGATTTAGATTGTATTTCGGTGTTTTCCCGAAAGTGTCAGAGAGCTGGTAAGGGGGTCCTGCCGCCCATAAAGTCATGATTAGCCGCCCATACCGCGAAACATATCCCCTTGTGGGACTGATATCTCCAATTCTCATCCTCATGGCAGAAGCCATCCACCCCCACCTCACCCCCACCCCAGTCTAGACATGAGGGATTTTCCTATTTTCCAATGGCTGCAAACAGATTGTATTTTGCTTGGGTGATTTGGTCCTTAGTTTTTGGTAGAATGTTATATCCTACCTGAGGGTTTATTTTTCCTTTTTTCCATATAAAAGAAAGGTATAACAGGATATGTTATATATCTTGTCGATATGTCTTAGCTTCTGGTTGAAGGAATTCTGGATAGATTTTTGGAGCTTGGAGATATTTCTGTTCGTCATCGAATGTTCGTCTCTCCTCATTGTATTTGGGACATTCATTGATAACGCTGAGTAATGTTCTGGAGGTGGACAATGTGGGCAGTGAATGCTCGCTGTGTTGATACTTGGTAAGAACCTACCAAAGCTGCTGGCTAAAAGTGTTTCGTTCCGGATTTTAGTCTTTTTTTATGACTTTAGCATCATGTAGGTTCACCAATCTCGTGGCTATGACATTTCTATGTATTAGTTTTTGCAAATTATAAAGCCTGCGTCCTTTTGGACTGTTGTCCCATTCCCCTTGACAGTTATTGTTTTGCCGAATTACACTGTGGATTTCCTGGACCTGTAATCCAATTGTTGAGCACAAGGTTCACTGAGTTTATTTTTGCTTCTTTATCGGCCCTTTCATTTTCATGTCTGTCAGTGTGGCATGGCACCAACATGAATTCTACAGTGTAATTGTTTTGAGTCTCAGGCTGACTTCTTTTAACAAATTTCTCTGCTAAAAGAGTTGCCTGATTCCAGGGAGCACAGAAAGCCGAGGGAGTCGTTAATAATAATTTCCGCTGGGGTTTTGGTGTGTATATCCATTAATTGCTTTCTTTATTGGCCAGACTTTGACCTTATACATGGAGCAGTTATCATGTAGTCTCACCCCCATAGTGATGCCCTTGTCCGAAATCACCACTGCTGCTGCATTGCGTCCTGGGTTTCGGGATTTAGAGTCATAAGTATTGATTGTTGTATATCCCTCGTAACTACCATCTATTTCCGAGAGTATTTTGCCCTTATTTCTAATAGTTGGCCTTGTTTTGACCCACACAGTTAAGCCTAAAAGTTTATTTTTTGGGGTACTGCATGTCCTTGGGACAGGGTCGGAGTATTTATCTGTTCTGCCTGGATGGCATTGATTTTTTATTCTCACTGAAGGTCGTGGATGTTTGGGACCCTTTTATGCCTGAAGGCTTTATCGCATCTCACGATGACAGTCCTGGTAGGGTGCGACATGTCATGAATTTAAATCCTTGCCGCATGCAACATGAATAAATCTTCTCGTCTTAGCCTGATGGGTGGTTCTCCTGCTAGGATTAGAAACAATATTCTACACAAACACAAAAAGTGACCAATGCACATATACACACATTCATCAAAACCGTTCTAACAGATATATACGTTTCTCCTCTGCAACAGATCATGGGGAAATAAGTGGAACACTGGAGAAGACACGCGGATTATTCTATTGACAAAATTTGATTGCAGACCAGTTCATTTCGTCAAGTCATGTGAAATCTATTAAAGACAGAAGGATTTACATAACGTACTAAAATGACATTAAGTCCAATGCCAGTGGCCACTTAATCGCTGAAGCGAGTTGGTATAGACATTTTAAATCATTGCCGCAGTGCAAGCAATCGGGAAGAAATATATGTGGTGTTCATTGGCTATCTCACAATCAACTATTACCACTGTGTTTTTGCCAAATGTTTTAAGTCGATAAAGAATCAAGTGATATTTGAAATCTGACAGAACCAGTATTTCTAAGTACTCGGTGGACGGCATCTCGTTGCCTGATGAAAAGGTTAAAGCCGTAACAGGAAAGACGTTTCTGGCTGATAGGTTTTTACACCGTATATGAAATGCATTGGCGTAGGGATGGCAACTAATGTAAATAATATATCCTTCAAAAGTATTCATTTGTGAAACCATTATTGCTAGATCCAGTAAATATATCGAAAATAGAACCATAGATGGACTCATTCCCCAAACCATTAAATCGTACACATTTAACTTCAGCGTATAAAAGAAATAACCGCTAGATAGACAAAGTATTTGGCCATTAACCATTTTGTCATCAGTGTCAATACTATTTGAGAGAGCAATGAATTCGCAGCTAAATGTATATTTATGCAATATCATTTATTCACTTTGGTCGGAGTTCGAGAGTGGATATCACTGAGGAATGGCAAAGAGCTTTGGGAAATGGCCATTTTGTAGGTGCAGTTTTCTCCAAGACCTATGATTGACTGCCTCACAAGTAAATAGCCTATGCGTTAGATAATAGGGCTATTAAATTACTTACGAGTTATTTGAGTAATTAACCGTTTGCTCAGTTAAGTATTTAAGTACCTACCTAAATTTCATTTGAAAGTATAGTACAGAGTTCTATACTAGATCCAATCATATTTAACACATTTGTATTGACATCTTTTGATTAACCAAATAAATTGAATTCTGTAATTATTCAGATAATAATACTTTGAATTATTTTCATGAAAACTGTGACATTTTTGGATCATGCCTTGAACGCAAAAGTATGCTATTGACCAAAATGGCATTCGGATAACTAGATGAATGTGGACACCCTTCTCACGCGTTAATTGATGTCGCTTGTTCAATCCCACTGTCTCGTCTCTGTTCGTCCTTTAATGCGAATGAAGCGTGATGTCATCTTTGCATAACATTACGATCAATATGAAACAGATGGATCGATGAATATGTTTCTTTCTTTCGTAAGAGATTTTCATTTTTTTGGGTCAAAGACACTGGATACAGTCATAAGTGTCACTTTCTTTGTGACATCAAAAATGCAACCAATTGGTCTATACATGTCAATATTACACTTTGTTTAAAGTGTAGAGTAGCAGAAATCCCACTATTAATCTTTTGCAGTATGATGTAGAAACTTTCCGTTTAATTGGGATATTAACACATTTGCCAATTTTTTTTTTGCAATTTTAATACATTTTAAAAATTCAAAGATCTTTCAAATATGCTGTAATAAAAGATTGTAACAAAAAGCATAAAACAGAATTCCTTTCATTCTTGTTACATTTAATATATTGTATTTATCTTTCTGCTCAAACATAATTTTTACAGAAGATAAAGCAGAAGTGATGTATAAATCCTTCTAATCTACAAATGTTTGCATTGATTCTCAGGACTTTTTTACTTATCTATTGAAACAAAAGAGCGATCTTGCATTATAACACAATTTTATTACAACTCAAAGCGCCACCTAAAAGGTCAAAAGTCATGAAAGTATCTGTAAAACTGGAGCAACTTACTTATGTGAGTTTACCGCGATTTTGGAGGGTGTGGGGCTTCTTTCATTATTAGCGTACGATAACTTAATAACTTCGGAAATGTTTCGCTTTTTATACTTTTGCTGAGAATAACAAAGAAATGAAAATAATTACATGCAGTCGAATCAACTGATGATGAACTGTAGATATATATATTTTGATTATATGGCTGTTTACATAATACACATGTAGAATTAATACCATATAAAAATGTCACAAAATATGCAATTCAGTAATATGAATTTCGGATCAATGATTACTTTTTCTTCTGAGACAGATGATATTGACAATATTAGTTTCTTAAATTGCTTTAAACCAGACTTGATATTCTAATGAGCAAGCTGATTTAGAAAATACGGTGATGATCGCAATTTGTTTTCAACTTTAAACTATTTACTATCTCGGAAATGGTATAAATATCACATCAAAAGTCATTAATGGCCTGATATTGCCGAAATGGCTTACATACTTTTAACAGTTGACAGTTTCAAATATGCCAATTTTCTTTTGTTATCTTCTGACAAATATTGTTCCTAAGATAAAGTCATAATGCATAAAACACATAAATCGCTTATAGTCAAACTCATTCAAGATCTTGATTATGTGGGCCTGTAACAACTTCAGCCAGTCAGAGGCAATATCATCGCACTAATATGCGCCGATCTCACCGTTTTTAGAACGAATATAAACGAACATAATGTGATTATATAAGCTTCTCCACAAGAAATAATTAAACTCTGATCTGAAAGCAAAATGTGATGGAAGTTCAGTCTTCAGAACATCAAAAAGCTCAATTAGATGCAAAATTACGTCACTAATATCCGTAAACATTGCTCAGACTTATTCCGCATATTGATGACATAACACTACTAAACAGCTTGACCAAAAGATGATCAAAATAGATAACATGCCAGTCAGATGCAAGATTGCACTCAGTAATATGCTTAAATCTAACGCATAAAAAGTCGCCCATGATATTCGTCAAGAAATTGAGTTTGGTCAGAATTTATTCATTCTATCGCGTTTTGAGTGATGAGATACTGCAGCAAATTTAATATGTTAAAATTTCGCTCATAAATAATTTGATAGGATATCGTGATAAAATAAGATGAGTTCTAACGTTTCAGGTCAGATCAGGCTGGATAATGGTAATACGTTCACCAATTAGATGCATTATCAGCTCGTTAGCATGCATAGATGTCGTTCTTTATATAACTTGCCTGAAATCTATACGGTTTTGTTACGACTCTTTGTCTTAAACTATGTACCCGAAAGAAGTGAAACGAACAATTTGAGTAACATTCAAAAAATAATTTATTTTATATGAATACAAAGCGAAAATTAAAAAGACACTTACAAGATTGTGAAATAAATCCCAAATAATAATAAATGTCCCAACACAAATCCAAAAGCACAGGATGATCCGAATGAATTCAAATAGTCCTCAATGTGCTGATGTGCCAGTGGTCTTTTATGCATAGATGTACGACAATTATATAATCAAGTATGTACTTGAAGGAGTCCTGCATAATCCCAAACTAGTGCATTAGTCCAAAAATTCAATGAGCACATTGTAACTTCAATAAATAAATTAAATAAATGATTCCTCAACTAAAAATAAGATATCTGATCCCACCGGATGATCTTACAACTGGAATGAAGACTGTATTTACAAAGCCTATATTTATATCAAAATTGTCACTTGACCTATAAATTAAATGCACAAAAGAATAGAAGCTTATACTTTGATCAGTTTGAGAAAGGAAATGTGGCTTCTACAGTGGTAAGAAACTTAATTAATCGTCAGCATCCTGACAGCATATATATATATATATATATATATATATATATATATATATATATATATATATATATATAGCATATATATATATATATATATATATATATATATATATATATGGGTCAAACGTATTATCCAGTTAATGCAATATCTTAATGATTTAGGAATATCATTCAAGTTTTATTATAATTTGAAGAAGAAAAAAAAACACTGCAAGAGTGGTAACAAGCAATGCCAGTTGATGCAATACTGCATTATCAAAACTGTAGATATAATTTATTGTCTATGATCTTCATAACAGCCAATATTCCATGTTTTGATCAAAATCTGATTAGAAATATGGCTTTGAGAGTTCTACAACTTTAGTGGATCCAACCAAGCAGCACTAAAGCGCTATACTGCTTGGCAATACATATGGCATTGAAAGGAACCTGGGTTTAATAGGATTTCATGTGTAGAGGTCCATTATATTTCGCTTCTAGCTTTAAACACTAGATATACTTTCCCACTACAGAAAGAAAGGTATGAATAAATTTAAATTGTCATGAAAAGTGGTTGAAAAACGAAAAGAAGCAGAAGAACAAGAATAAGAACTGTGTTTGAGCAAACTGACATGAAACAAAACCTTGCAGCATGGTGTCTTGCACAGCCAACAGATGGGCTATAGTTTTCTATCTAACAAAAATTACCACGTGTTTGCATCTGCTATATCCAATTACGATCTTCATAGCTACAGTCATTATCAGTACAACGGTGATTTGATTGTGTGTAGTATTTTTAGCGACTGAACCGGCTGAACTGAAATGGCTAACGATCTTTGTGTTGGCATTTCTTCTGATATGGATTTTGTGATTGTTTATTCACGTTTTAAAGTCAACTGTTTTGCCAAAGATTTGGATGGCTCAAGTTTTGCAATTCAGTATCTTATGTTTTACTGGCACACCTTAACCTCCAACCTTTGGTTGATATTATAGGCAACATCCATTAATGAATCCTTGAAAATACTAGTCTAGAGAATGCATTTGCTTATATATTAGGAAACGTTTATGTGTACAGATATATGTTTCTGCTTCCCTATTATGATTTGTGTTCATTTAGGCACGCACAAAGTGGCTTTTTAAGTATTTAAGGTAAAATACTGTGGTTTGAGTTCAATAATACGCAAATAAGGTGGTCTTTCAAGTTTGTTCGTTATCGATAATAGGGAATCGTTGAAGACATCTTCTGCATTTACCAGTGCCCTCTGAGAGTTTTTTCCCCCTATATTTGGACTATTTGGGTGGCACTAAAGCAGGTAGTCTTAGTAGTATCTAAATCGTTGCTTCGGTTAACGGCTTTGCATCTTCTACAGATGAGTTCACATTTTTGCAAAGCTATTTCCTTCCTTTGAGTTCCCATGTCCTGTACTGAGTGTCGGCATGCTTGAGCAGATGTTTTATGCAAACACATAAGCCGAACGGAAGGTTCTTGATTACATATATAGGACGACAACAGGAAAGTAAGAGATTTTAGTAGGAGTCGATCCGTGTGCAGATCAAGTCAGTTTCATTGTTTATATCTTGTAATAGGAACCAGGTATCAAGGACGATATCGGATATTTCTCATGTTTCCATGGTGGATTGGAATGTGTTGGCATGTCTAAGGGATTGCTGGAGCTACTTCTGTGTTTCGACACATTTCCTCTCCTAGGGATTAGCATGGTTGGTTGTTTCAATACATTTTGCTCAGAAATAATGTTAGCATACAGGGCTGAAAGAAAAGTCCAATATATCTGTGGATACTGCAGGGACATTCGTGATAACATATCCAAAAACAATTCCAACGGAAAACTAGTGTCCATATTTCACATGACATCGATGGAAAAATCAAAATCCTGCAAATTACATTGCAGTCCCGAACCTTTACGTGATGAATTAGATACACATTTAACAATTATTGAAAAGTTACGTGTATCTCTCTAGCTACCTTTTACATAGTTACATGCAAGCATGATAACAAAAAAGCGAAAAATGAAAACAACAAAATAATGAAATGAAAAGTTAATACAAAAGGCTAAGTCCAACATTAAATTCATGTGATTAATAGTGTTCGCATTTCCTCACAAACATATGTAACGAAAAAAAGTATCACATTATTCTCACATCATAGACTTTATACGTTATAAAAGGTTGTTAATTTATCAATCATTTCGTTCTACACATACGATGAAAC